>JAQMCX010000002.1:1299197-1315854 GCA_029814765.1 Acanthurus leucopareius
TAAGGCGCATCGGATTATAAGGTGCACTGTCGGTTTTTGAGAAAATTAAAGGCTTTTAGGTGCGCCTTATAGTGCGGTAAATACGGTATATGCCAGGAAAAAAGCAAGGAGGCCCAATTATAATATTTGTGTCCTGAATGTGGGAACATTCAGGACATTTATGTACCAGTCACACAGTCAGTCTATACCTATATATATGCTGTGTGCTCCCACTGACTGTTTTGAGAAATATCTCAACCGTGTCATTTCTTATTCTACGTTAAACAGTGCTCGTGCTGAAATTCTCTCTCTGCTCTCAGGCTCATAAGATGTTGCATCAGCACCATCAAAGACATTTTCTTTTATACATTGTCAAGAGCAGGGGCGTCATGCAAGCCAAAATTCAGAGTGAGAGGCAAGGGGTCATTCAACAGAAGAAAACAAGAAAAATAATGATGCAATTTTCTGTAATTTGACATTTAGTGTATTGAGAGAGTTGAAGGGGAATATTTTAAAATTTACCAATTAGTTTTTGTAGCTTTATTACCTCTCTTCAAGTAAGCGCTGTATATTTATTCTAAGATTTTCATGTTAGTTATTTTGCTGTTATGCTTATTTACTCACTTCTACACTGCTGCCACTCATCTTGAAAAAAAGCGAGGCCAGTTCCTTTAATTAAAGTCTCAGATGAAAGGAACATGCCGCATTTAATAGATGGAATTTTAAACTCAATGCATTTGAAGCAGCAAGAGCACAGATACAACTGTGCTGACATCACATAACATTTTCTACTCCAGTGCCAGTAAAAGCCCAGACATAATGGTAGTAAACAATTTTCCAAACTGCTCTGCCTAGCTCTAGGACACATAACTTGCAACCACAGCTACATACAATCCTATAACTGGTCTGGTAAGGGTAGGGCACCAGCCAGATGTAGGATTACTGTGCCTGACCTACTATCTATCGCCAAAACTCCAAAAAGAATCCCTAACTATCTCCAAGTTCACTCTCTAGGTTCTCTCAGCCCAGACTGCAATGTCCGTCTATCACAAGTAACTGCTCTATCTTGCAAAGCAAACTATGCCTATATTTTTAAAATGCAAATAAATATCTGCATTTCATTTTCATACATTTGAAAAAAGGATTTCTGCCCACTAATCACCTGGGCAACACACCTGTAAGTCATAGCCTACGTGCTCTTTGATCAATGATTCAATTTGAAGAATAAGTTTGACTCATAATATAAAACAGTAGATAAATAATAAATCTATCTTATGTGTCATGTACCTTCCCAGCTTGAACTGTCATGGCTGTCTGGTCAAGACTGACACATTTATATGTTTATTCTCTGCCTATTATTTAATATTGATAGATCTAAATCAATATTAAGGTGGAATTTAACATGAGAGTAATATATGTTCATGTTGGTTTTTCAGTGCACGAATGGAGCAAATGAAGCTGAGACACCTGGAAGACTTTCCAGCCCGGGCTCCTCTCATTCCCCCTCCTCAAGGTACATTAACACAACAGACACACTCATATGCACACATTCAAAAGCAGCCTTTCATGCATGAATTGAAATCAGTGTTTTTTGAAAGTATATGTTGTTTCGTTGTTTATTATCCTTTCTTGCTTATTAAATCAGGAATTTTTTTTAAGTTGCATAAAATGCAATTTTTTATGGGACAAATTCACAGTGCATAATATTGTGAATGTGAAAGAAAAACAACAGCTTGCACTTGGTTGTATTCCTCACTTGAAGCACCTTTGATCTTAAGAGACTGTAGGCTCTTTTGCTCTGAAGACTGGTGTTTGGTCTCTGGGTCATAGCCATAGAAGCAGCTCTCGTCACAGTTAATAACCCTCCACATGAAGTTTAGGTCATCTCAGGCCTGTTGACAGAGATTATTCCAGATTCTGTCACGGTGCTGGGACTGCTCGGGAGTCGGGAAATTACAAATGCATGTGCACCAGTGGTCACATAACATAGCTACTTAGGTGCTAATGATGATAAAGCTATTAACTTTGAAAACTCACTCATGAAAGTTATTTCTTGCACAAGCACATTACTGTGCAGCACTCCAAACGTGCTACAACAGGAGCAGTTTTGTAAGTTTTTGATGGCACCTCATATATGCAGTATGTAAGACATGAAAGCCCTTTTAGATGTATCTGACAGACTTAGTGGCTGTGCAGAGCTTTATTGCCTGTTTAAGTTTCTAGTTTTGCAAATGGGTCAGTTTCTGTGTTTTCAGCAGCAGACAGCTGTTTTAAGCCAACAATCTCAAGAAATCCATTGTACACTACCCATTCAGCACCAGAGCTGACAGGAAATTTGGCAACTAGCTGTTAAATTGGCGCAGCTAAAGAGCTGTGTGCTAAGGCTTCTCATGCTACCCCGAGGCCACCACAAAATCTTTTTACACAACTAAAAGTACCTCTCTCTTGTTGGCTAGCAGAATTCTTTGCATATTGTCATTTTATATAAATAAGTGCAGTGAATTAAGACATACAATATTTCCCTCAGAAAAATAGTGAAGAAGAAGTATAAATCTACTAAAAATGGATATTAGTAAAGTGCAGGTACCCTCTGAAGCATTCTTATGCACAGTGCTTCAGTAAATGCACTTATTTACTTTTCACAATAGTGGTTCCTGTCTACCGTCCTTACTGTACAGCTTTACCAGTGAAAGCCATGCACATACAGGAAAATAGCTTGTGGATAGGTTGCTGTAGGGGCCACCATGAACGGAGTCCTTCAGGTTTCATAAAAAAAAAAAAAAAAAATATTAAACTACCTCCAAATGTATTCTGTCAGGATTATTTTATAAGAATTTGTTTTAACTTGTTTTATTTGTCATTCACTTAAGGTGTGTTTCCTGGTGCAACTTTCAACACAGCACCCCCTGCTCCCTCGTTCCGCAATCAAGGGTTAGTACCAGTCGGTGATCAAGGGGCAGTCGGAGCTGAGGAGCTGCCAGATTTATGTTGTCCGAAGTGCCAATACCAAGCTCCAGATATGGACACGCTGCAGATACATGTCATGGACTGTATACAGTAACAAGAGCATAGTTCAGTACACAGTGACATCACTGCATATATATACATTTTAAGATTCAGTGTGTCTGCTCCCGTCTCCAGGCAGACCCTGGAAAAATATCTTTGGTAGTTGCACCTTAGTTCCATGCAAACACACATAGAAAAACCTTATCAAACACTGTGCATCTTACCATTTCTCCAAATAGGATATGTTGGTATCAAGACAAGAGGCAATCAGATGACAATATGAAAAAAGCAAGATAATCAGCATGGTTCTGTCAGAGCTGCTCCATGGATTCAAATTCTGCTCTAGCTTTCCCATTCCGCAACTCATTCTTTTCTTGCCATCCTTTTTTCTCCTGGCACCTACTCCTCTGTTTCTTAATTCCCTTCCTACTCTCCACATGCCTTGCCACTAAGATGGTACCTTTGATGTTCATTAGTATTTGTATTTGAACCCCGGTTTCTTAACTCCTATTTCTTGGTCCCTCTTCACTTAAGAGGCGTAGTGGCTAATAAGGAGGTAACCATTTATTATGTAGTAAGTGTGTATACTCAAAATGTAGGTATAAACACTCACTACATGTTATGTTTTTGGTTGCCTCCTTCATGTTATACACATCAGTATTCATCAGATTTAGAGTGAAAAAAGTGGCAATTTAGAGGGGCGCTTTTCCCCTTGAAAGGAAGAAAAGAAAAAAAATATGACAATGTGAATAACCTATTGAGCTTTAAATAATATTGAATATTGAAATATGTTTATAAATGTTGCTGTCTGCATTACCTCAAACGTGTATTGTAATGTATTAGAGATGGATTTACTCTTACTGAAAAAAGTAGCCATTCTCTGTGTTCTGTACCCGTGTAAACCTTTGATTGTACCACTGCTTGCTACATGCTAGGCTGATCCTTGACCCGACATAGCCATTTTTGTGCCCCTTATCCTGTCTTATCTTTACTTGTGGCACCACCTAGCTAAGAGTATTTATCTGTGTGAGGGTAGGAACATTGAGGGTCCTTCACAGTTCCTGTGACTGTTGTCTGTAATCAAAGATCATTTGGTGAAAAGAACATTGTTTCAAACTGTTGAAAATTTCAGAAATAAACCAGTTATTCATTAAAGCTAGTGTGATTTATTGTCTGTGTGTCCTTGGTGTAATGCAACTTTGGAAAAAAAACATTAACAACCATTTATGAAAAAAAAATTGCCTTTTTTTTTTAAAAATTTCATCCCAATGGCAAAATTAAATGGCATTTTTCAGTAATAGGTCACTTGCCTCCAGTTAGACTCCGGTTGTTTTTGTCTCTGCTGTGTGTATCTGGGTGTCTCTGTGTACACTAATAAGAAGAGGAGGGGAGTGAGGAGACAACGATGTACCCCATTTTATTTAATTCCCAACCTGGTGCTGCTTTCAGCCACACATGGCAAAGAACTTGCCACATGACAATGATAACAAATCGGAAGTCCTCAGATGTAAGCAGCCTGTCTGGGAAATGCTTTTTCGTGACAAACGCAAGGTGCACGTGCACCCATATCTTTTTTTGTGCCGCACAGAAACTGTTTTAGGGCTGCTATTTTACCAAAAGTAAAATATGAAAATGCGTGTAGCCTAAGACAGTATTCTTTTGCTGTGGTAAATGTCTTTAGAAAGTTTAATTTCTTTAATGGGTTCCGGTTCTTTTTGCAAGAAAAAAACAATTACAGTCTAGTTATGAAATTTCACCATTTGTTTGATCTGGCGTCCTTTCAACTGGACATAAAATAAAACACTTAAGAGTTAAGTTTGTTGTGTTTAGCCTCATCACGACATGCAGTATCAATTACAAAAAAGTTAGAAATATTTTTTTTTTTCCCATAGTAGGGAAACATTCAAGTCTGAAGGGAATTAGCAGCTCTAAGCTTGACAGCCGGAGCAGATTGTAATGCTTCCTGTATGACATTTCCTGAACAACGAGACTGTTAAGGACAGGAAATCAAAAATTGCACCTTCAAAATAAGACATTTCCTCCAAGATTCCTGATCTCTGACTCTGTTTTCGTTATGCTTTTCAGTGATCCTTTTCAATATTGGACTAATTCAAGTCCAATGTCCAAGTCATTTAGTATAGGTGTGTAGTGAAGGATCTGTGAAACCTGCACAGACATGAACACGATGAATTTACAAGATGAAAGTTCCAACAGGAAGTTGCATCTTTTAATTTTGGCCACTTTACAAACGGTTCTAATTTCACGCAGAACTTACCAGACACACGCTCCATTCATCTCCGCGTCGTTACTCACCGGTGTACGCGACTGGCGTTGTGTCTGAGGTGGTCCGGCATGTCAGGCTCAGCTTCCCCGCCTCCCTCAGTTGAGGCTGTGGGGAACGAGGGGTGTTTTCCCCCCGGATATAAGCCATTCAACCCCGAGGAGCACGGCCTGGAGCGCGGGTTCCGTCTCACATCCTTTTCGGACCTGAAGGGATGAGGCTGCAAGGTCCCGCAGGAGGCTCTGCTCAAACTCCTGGCGGGACTGGAGGCGGACCGGGCCGACGGGACAGGCAAGGCCGGAGACCAAGCATCGGAGTTCGGCCAGCAGCTGCCTGGCCCCCGACTAGGTAAGTAAAAAACTCGAAATTAGCTAGCCTTCATGTCCCATACTCTGTGACACAAATCCTGGTGGTTAACGTCAGTACGCTAGCTTGACTGTTGCTAACCATGCTAGCATGCAACTCATTTGACAGATCGCAGCTATGAGCGAATAAAAACAATTTTCTTCTGCTGTTGAATTTGCTTGCAAATAAAGTACGTTCGTAAGTTATTTTCAAGTTTTATTGTGAGAACACAACGTTTATAGGTTGTCTCTTTGGAGATTTCTTGAAGTGGATGTAAGTTTTGTGAGTTATCACCCGGTTTTGTTAACGTTAGTATGATTCAGCAAAAATGTCCCAAATGCTTTCAGTACAAAGTCCGTGCCCTCGATAAAAACATTCTTTCTAGTAAAAGAGTTTTGCAATCTTGACTGCTTAACGTCTGTTACGTTACGAAGTTTGCTGCTCTTTAAGGTGTAGCAGCCCACAACATGTGGATGGCACTGTACAGTCTGCAGTTACATCGGCTGACCGCAGTGTTACGTCAGACCGGCCATACATTGTAATGCAACAGATATTGCTTGTACAGTACCACCAAATACACATACAAACCACCGAAGTAGCTGTGCTTACTTTCAACAAAATGTTTTCACGTTAAATGACTCACATTTTTGGTTTTTCTATTCAGTCATATGGTATGTTTATGTTATATATGCATATCTCAGAAGTCTAGCTTTCTCTACTACCTGTGGTGTGTTTCCAGGTGTGGGGATGGACTCCTGCGTGATTCCGCTGAGGCACGGTGGGCTCTCACTGGTGCAGACCACAGACTTTTTCTACCCTCTGGTGGAGGATCCCTATATGATGGTGAGCTACTGGCAGGTGTTTCCCTCTGTAATGAACTACTCAGGTACCCTGCCACTCTTGACTAGCAAACTCATCCCTCTAAACAGCAACAGACAGCCGAACTGTTTTCTTTTTATTGCCTTTCTTGTTCTAACAAATCCTTTTTGTTGCAGTATCTATTGGATATGTACAGTCTAGCATAATTGTACAACTGTGGACAGAGCAAACATTTTTGCATGAATCATGCACTTTGTATGTCTGTTGTACCAAGAGTAATATATGTTTTATGATAGGTTTGCAGTTAGAATCCAGGTGTACTATTGCCCAATTCTGGCGCCACACATCATGTGCTTTTTGTTGAAATCTTGTTAATTATTTACTGCCTGTGACAAAGATGGTTTATACCCCCCTATTACAACATGACCTGAAAGACAAGTGTTTAAATACTGGATATAACAGGATATTTTATGACCCAGGAAGCAATGTGCAATGTTTATCATTTTATTCAGATTTTCAACCTGTAAAGCAAAATATATCAAATGGGTCAGAGTATGCATGGGGGGGGGGTAAAGATCCTTGTGTGATTTTCTCTTTACCTGCATTTTTACATATTTCTAAAAGATAGCATATTCCCAGTGATCTTCTTTCTTAAAATATTCCCTATACAAACACAACTGTTGTTCTGCACAACTTAAATATTCATCTCTAATGAAAATGTTTGATCATGATGCTGCCTGTTTGACCCTGCTCACCACTGATGAGTAAACCAGCACACGGGAGATAGCCTTCTGTATTTGTCACCAAAAACAAATAAATAAATATAAATTCAGGGTTTTTGCTAATTCTTGAGTGTAACATTGATCTCATGAGCTTACAGGAATTACTGTAAGGACACAACTGACCTATGGCTACTAGATGTCAAAAAAACCTGTATCAACATGAAACTAGTATTGCATGATAATTATCTGTGCCAATATATTTTTCATCTGATAATGGGAAATGTATATATTGGTTACTATAAAGCTGGTAATACAAATCCTCATTGACTAAAAACACACATGTAGAGGAAAATATGAATTTTTTTTTTAAAAATCCAGTATTTAACTTTTTTCTTATTAAGTAGATTACCTACTTACGGGGAAATGAGAATACACATCATTTTGTGTGTGTATCTATGTATATATGTAGATAGTAGATAAATAGAAGGATAGATTTTATTTATTTAGTAGTACTAGATATAGAAAAAAATGATTTCAACACGAAACTCCAACATCTGAAAAAAGAAGGATGTAATAACATCTCGTAAAAGAATCGTCCTGCTTTGACTAGTTTTTGCTCTATCTGTCAATCCCTCAGGGCAAGATAGCGTGTGCTAACGTCCTCAGTGATCTTTACGCCATGGGCATCACAGAATGTGACAACATGCTGATGTTACTGAGTGTCAGCCAGAAGATGAATGAAAAGGTAGTATTATGTGTTTTCTTGGACAAATACCAAGGTGTAGACTCTCCTTTTTATTTATTGGCACTACTTTTGTAAATCCCAAACTAATCTCTGGTAGTTGTAATGAGTGCAGTACACCAAAAACAGAGCTTTGACTTGTGGATTTTATACATGTATTTGTTAGGACCGTGAGCGGGTGATGCCCTTGATGATTCGTGGGTTTCGGGATGCAGCAGAGGAGGGGGGGACTTCTGTGACAGGAGGCCAGACAGTGATCAACCCCTGGATCATCATAGGAGGAGTAGCTTCAGTTGTTTGTCAGCCTAATGAGTTCATCATGTGAGTTGGTTGACCTGTTGCTGTCCACACATCTTCACTGTGAATTAAAAACACAAAGGGCTCCTTCTTTAATTATTCTTTCACAGTTTAAATCTGTGTTTTTTCCATGTTATTTTGTAATGAGGTATTTAAAATCATTGTTTCCGTTTACCCACCTTGAATCATATAGTTTAGTTTAAGTCAGAAAATTGTTTCGGGGAAATTAGAACACTTATTGTTCTATGACATTTTAAATCGTGGATGAATGGAAAAAATAGTTCTGAGATTCATAAGTAATGAAAATAAAGGTGCAGCCTTCAAATAATTCCACAAAGCAAACCTAGAAGGCCTGGAAATACACCATCACTAGCTGTTTGCTAGTGATGGTGTTTGCAGATGCAGTCCTGTGAGAGCCATCTATCTCTGAAATATCAGTTACTTTAAAATTGTAGTGCTTTCTTTTTAATCATGCTTTTGCAGTCATTTTCTTAACTAGTCTTCATTTTAATTTGATTATCTTGTAGAGTGCAGTACGATTTTAATTCACATTCTTTTATTTCAGTTTTGTTAATAAACTTTGCTACTATAGTTTAAATGTTAAAAAATGAATATTTTATAGGAAAAATAGAAAATCAACAAATTTGATATATTTTTCATTATAACATTTGATTGTGTTTTCTTTTTGTTTTGTATGTTTTTTGTTTTGTTTTTTCTTTTCCCTAGGCCGGATGGGGCTGTACCTGGGGACGTCTTGGTTCTGACTAAACCTTTGGGGACACAGGTTGCTGTGAATGCTAACCAATGGCTCGAGCAGGTCAGCAACTTGACTGTTCATAAGAGCATTATTTGGAGTGTCGTCATCGTTTCTGTTTTCACACTCCTCACCCTTCCTAGTTATGTCTACTTCCTGTCTCTGTTTTATTTGTCTTTAGCCTGAGAGGTGGAACAAGATCAAGCTAGTCATCACCAAAGAGGAAGTTAAAGAGGCCTATCAGGAAGCCATGTTCTCCATGGCAACACTAAACCGCACAGGTACACTCCACTATGTTCATTATGCCCTGAAGTTTTGCAGTCATCACATTTACTGTTTCATTTCGAAAAGATTCTATATTACTTGCATTTGTGTGGCTCCACACCCTTAATCTGAATTTTCTTTCAGCATTACAGTCTTAAATTTAGTTGTGAGGACATATAAATGACAAATTGATTGAACATGTTTTGGCCATTGTCTGATTTTTTGGATTTGGTCCCATTGAAATCTGTCTTTGCCTTGCTGAAGTTGTGACTGGCGTTCAAAAAGTTGGGTTGTTCTGTTCTGACCCATTCGTATTCTTTGTCTCCAGCCGCAGGCCTAATGCACAAGTTCCAGGCCCACGCTGCAACAGATGTGACAGGTTTTGGGTTGTTAGGTCATGCCAACAACCTGGCAAGACAGCAACGAAACGAGGTGGCCTTCGTCATCCACAACCTACCAATCATAGCCAAGATGGCTGCTGTCAGTAAAGCCTGTGGAAACCTGTTCAACCTGGTTCAGGGAACTTCAGCAGAGACCTCTGGTATTTAAACAGAGATCGCCACACAAAAAAATTTTGTCCTTTTTCCTTCTTCTTCTTCTTCTTCCTCTGATTATTATTATTATTATTATTATTATCGTCATTTGGCAAAACAATTGATCTACAAGATCTACATCTCTCACAAGTTGATCTAAAATTTTTCTCCTTCTCCTCATTCAGGTGGGCTACTGGTGTGTCTGCCCAGAGAGCAGGCAGCCAAGTTTTGCTCAGAGATGAAGAGCCAGAACTCTGGAGCTGGAGGTCAGGGTGCGGTGGGCGGAGCATGGATAATTGGAATTGTTGAGAAAGGTGACCGCCGTGCTCGCATCATTGACAAGCCCCGCATTATTGAGGTTCCACCACAGGGAAGCCAGGCAGCAAATCAGGAAAACAGTTCCACCAGCCCTACACCAAGCCCTAATTTGTCATAGAAACTGCCGCCCCTCTCACACCAGTCCTTTATTTGTGTGCGTGCGTGTGTGTATGCGTGTTTTAGTGCGTGGTTTGATGCTGCTGTCCCCCTTGTCCCCTTTTTATGTTAAACTGCTGAGAGCACACAGACAAATTTCACCATCATCTTTTTCCAGTGGATGAGGAAATAGACAGCATAAGTAATTATTTATCCATCTTTGAAAAGATGAAGAAAATCTACCAAAACAAGGCCAACATTTCACCTTTTTTGGAATTAAATCTAAATTCAGGGTAGTATGTCCTTTCTTAATCCATTTAGACAAGGGACTTTAAATAATTTATATAAATGCAAAAAAAGGAAAAAGAAATAGTCTGAAGTTTGAAGAAATACATTCCAAATCATTTCTGCCTAAAAAATGTGTAAATGTGTGTTTGAGTATTGTTTGAGTGGAGTGGCTTGCTGTGGGGAAGTGGAACGGAAGTTTTTGTTAACCTTTTTGCTTTGATAGCAGATGATGTTGAAGTCCAATGTTGGTGAATGTATCATGTGGAAAAGAAATGATTTCTCAGTCCTGACACCTGGCCCTGCCCACACAGCCCATAGGAAGGATTGAGCAGCTTCCTGTGGACAAGCTGGGTGGTGCTCAGAATGTCCTTTTGTCAGCTGACTGGCCATCCAGCATCAAGTCCCTCCCATCTTTCCTATTTATGAAGCTCTACCTTTCAAACCCCAGCCAACGGGGTCGGGTGGAGTGGATGTTTGCCTTTGGAATGAGGTTGGACTTAGGCTGCTGGTGGTCAACAGCTATCTGTATTTGTAGATTTCCTGCTTTTCACAATCAATAAAAACATCATCTTACACAGAGATTCTGTTTGGGTGTTGTGTGAGTTCACTGTGAACAAGTTTAAGCTTCGTGTTAGAGTTTAGCAAAACAAAAAAAAGGTCGGACCACTTATATAATGCTCAAGTTTTCAAGAAAAACACACCAGTGATAAACATGAATGATATCGTGTTCCTGTGTCAGAAGATCTTAACTGTATGGAGCAGTCATAAATGTGACAAATGTGGAAACCTGGAGGGGATCTGTCTGCAGTTATGTTGCATACCACTGGGCCCATTAGCCCAATATTTATGGGCACATTTATGCTTGTGCTCAAAGTCTTCTTCTGCTTGTGTTAATTCACAAATAAATTTTATTACTGTTATAATTTTTACTGCCACATTAGCAATATTTGCAATTTTTCCAATGTGACACAACATAACAAAATGCATTTCTGAAAATAAGATGGGCTCGAAACTCAGCTTATCTATTGCAGATAATGTTAGGGTCGCCAGACTGGGCAGTGTCGAGTCATTGTGCAAGGTATAATCAGTAGGGGCACAGGGACAAGATTTGAGCTGCTTTTTACATGACTGGCTAATTTCAATGCATAAGAAAAGTTGTAAGAACAGTAAAAGAACACAACAAAGAACATAAGAACAGTTAAAATAGAGTCATAAATAGCAGCCCTTGGTTATGCAAACCGCTCCAGTCACTCAGCTCAAATTTGATATGACATTTTTTTATTCTGCTGAGAGGAGATTTAAGTCACTGTCTCACATCTCACCATCTCACGTGGCTTACCTTATAAAAACACATGGGCTGTTTGCAAATCTGTCTTTCATTGTAATAGAAACCTCTATGCTTGCATTACTACACCATCATTATTTGTCTTTTTGATAACATGGAATTGGATATAGGATCTCTCTCTTATTTTCCATGTGTGTTTTGGTTGCACTTTAGGTTTAATGTCTAAGCTTGTTGCCACTTACCAAGTTACCTAATTTTTTTTGTAAATATAAGTTGTCTATTTTGAAGGGAAAAGCAGAGATTGAAATAATTTAATTTTGGTTTTAATATTTGCATTGCACATTTAGCTTTGTGTCTGTGTCCAAGCACGCTTGTGAACAACTGAATATTTTTTATTTAACATGGAGATATTAAAATGAACCACAGTACTGTTGCTTTTGTTAATCAATTCATATGTTTGGTCATGTGTCATGGAGATGGCCAAGAGCAGTTGATTGAGAGTCCACTCTGGTAGGGAAAAGACCTGTTAGATTGGAAAACCTGCACTCTATGGTACTTTACTATATTTTTTACCATGACTTAACTTTTGATACAGGACACCTACTAAGCAGTCCCAGACAAACTGTTTGTTTTAGATTAATGCGCTGGCTAAGTCTGTATCTGTATACCATCAACTATTTTCTCATTCAAAATAGAGGATAAAAAGAAGCAGCAAGAAGTTTACTGTTCCTCTGAATTTCCGGATATTGTATCAAATGAGCAATCATCTATCATTCCATTCACTATTCAACTTACTACATCAAGGTGTGGCTGACGGTACTTTCCATGTTGTCCATTAATTCCTAGGGATGGAAATCTTGTCGAACATTTTCCCTTTCACGTTGCATTCTTTGGCATATCGAAAGAAATGGCCAGAGGCTAACATGACACTGAACAGCTGAATAAGAGTTACTTGTTGTGTTGCTTCATGTTAGAGTGTTATCCGGACCAACCAGCAGAGGGCAGCATGTAAGTAAGAGGATATACTAAAAGTAGAAGAAGAAATGCTGAAGCGTCCACGGTGTAAACAATCGAGTAACCCAATTGCAGATGAAATCTCCAATTTGAAGTGTAAACGGTAATAATTTCAAGAGTGTGTTAAGAAACGTGTAGACAGTGTTATAGATTTACAAAGTTGAGACGTTTGTGTCATTGAATTAAAGATCATTTGCTGGTCTCTAACTGTTTTGTAGACTAATAAAAACGTTCATCTGAAATGAACGTTCTTTTTCAATAGCTGTCGAACGTTTCTAGATCCTGTATTGTCCTTTTGTTAACTACATACTGTCTAACATCATGTGTATAATTATGTATTTCCATGTGAGAGCCAGAATTTCGTTCTTGTTTCTGCTGTGTCAGTGTGTAGGCTGTGTGCGACCACCATGCCTTATCTGGGCAGTGAAGACACGGTGAGGGAGCTACGGAGAGCTTTGTCTAACCCCAATGTCCAGTGTGACCAGCTACGCTACAGGAATACCGTCCTCAAAGTTATCAGGTAGACGGATAGACTGTTCTTCTGGCTCCTGCTCAGTCTTTAGACACAGCAGTTTAATCTGTATGCATGGTTAGATAAATGTATAAGGGGGCCTCAGACTTGCTGTTGGATCTTCCCCTCTCTCCCTCTCTTTCTGTCCCAGGGTGATGTCACAGGGTGTGGATGTTTCTGGCCTGTTCAGTGAGATGGTAAAAGCGTGTGCTACAGTAGACATAGTCCAGAAGAAACTGGTGTATGTCTTTCTATGTTCATATGCCACCTTAAACCCTGAGCTGTCTCTGCTAGTGATAAATACCCTGAGAAAAGATTGTCAGGATCCAAACCCCATGGTCCGCAGCTTGGCCCTTAGGAACATGACCAACCTGAGGTGAGATGCTACACTCACTGACCTCAGTACAAACCTTCACATCAGTCTTTGACTGCCGGAATAATTAGATGATTGACTGTGTTCTCATGTGTCACAGGTTACCTAGTCTGGTGGAGTATGTGGAGCAGCCTCTGACAGCAGGACTCAGAGACAGAGCAGCTTGTGTACGACGAGTGGCTGTACTCGGTTGGGCAAAACTGCACAATCTCCAGCCCAACTCAGAGATCGGTATGGTGAACATACAGCTGTCTTGTTTTAGGAATCTTTCCTACTGTCATTCTTCCTATCTGTCACTGTAATTTAGTGACACTTTTGGGGTTCAAGCACAACTAGACCTGCTTGTAAGATGCATGGAAAAAATTCTATGTGATATTATTGGTACTGAAAGAAACCTTTTTTGACACATTTAAAATGATAGGCTTTTATCAGGCTCATCAGATAACATTTGAGATTAAGAATGTTTAGTAAGAGAGCTTTTAAAGCAGAGTCACTGCGGTATACTGACACATAAAGAAGTTGAAAACATAATGAATGAGGGCTTACGAGGACATGAGGACACTGGGAATATTGTTGTACCATAGTAAAAAAACGAAATGGGTGAAGGGTTCAATACCTGAGAAAGGAAAGACCTTTATTGGCTCAGGGTGAAGAATTAGGATTTAACACCTGAACAAAAACTAGAATGAACAGAACCATATGATCTACTTTTTTTGTCTTTTGCCAAAACCTTGATATTTATGTAAAGATCACTGTATGGTGTCTTTCATTTTATATTTGAAAGGTTGTTTTTTGGAGACCAACCATTCTTCTGACTACATGATGTATGAACCTGGTTATGAAAATAACATTTAATGTATTGTCTTGAAATGTTTTACTCTTAGCCTCAAAATTTGAACAAAATAATTTGCTGAGGGCCAAAGCTGATTTTCATATTCCATTGTACCAAAGTCACATATTAGAGTCAGTTCAGTCAGTTTCCAGCTTTTTTTTACACAATGAATGCAGCTTTATCAGGCTTGTTCCCATTGACCTGAAATAAATGATACTCTTGGTTCATTTAATCTATTCTTACACAGCTGCACTTACTCCTTAACTAACTGCACTCAAATCATAACCATCAAAACACAACCTACCCTCATTCTCTAACCACTACTGCTGACTGTCACAGGCTCAAAGACATACCTCTACTTCCTCCCACAAAAATCAGTATCACTAATATGGATGCTTTCATTGTACAATAGTAATGTCATTTGGAGCCAGAGTCTGCACAGTAGTGAGTGGCAGATGGAGCATTGTTGAGGTTTACTTCATTCATGTATGTTTACCTCTGTTCTTTAGCCTCAAATAACTGGTCAAAACCAATCTAATCAAAAAAGGACACTTGAACACACATCAGTATAATAAAGAACTACCTAAAATGACAGAAATGATCTGTGGGCAAAATTTATTTGATGTGCACTTCTGTTATTTAGTGTGGTCCATGCTCATCTGCTAGCCCTGAGAGATAGAATTTATAACCTGTACTCCAGCTAGACACTACGAGGTGATCAAGATTTTTCATCTTCACTTAGAAGGAGCTGTCATTGCTCTTTTAACAGTCATTGATGAAGACACAGAGTATGAGGCACCACCTAATCCCTTACAACATCAAGCCATGGTACCAGTCAAGGCTCTAAATGACCAGCTATTACACTTATTGAGTGGAACAACTCAGCTTTTATATGTGTTTAAATCTAACCAAATATACCAAATAACCAGACACAAATCACACAGAAATAGCAGGAAACTTGCACTGGACCTTTCACAGATGGTCTCTCTAGAGAAGGTTGCACCTGAAAATGTCCTTGGTAAACTGAAATTTCCTTTTTCTTTGATCGTCATGCCCTCAGCAAAATACTCTGACAAATTATACTCACTGACCTCTGCATTCATTTGAAGATACAAAGGACCTTTAATTTTCCTGCATACACATAAAGGCTTGAGGCCCCCGGAGGCTGTACCTGACTTCAAATCTTATACCTGGTCATTCAGACGAAACCATTGACAGTTTGGTGTGATAAAGAAGATGCTAAACCTTGTTGGTGGAGGGAGCAGAAACTAGTAAAATTTCATAGAATGGCAGATATATGCTCTGTGAAATGAAACTTACAACAGCACATAATTCTTTGCAAATGTTCAGAAATCCTCTTTATATTAAGCTGTGTAACCGTTTTCCTTTTATGCCCTTTAACTATGATTTACTACAGAATTATGGTCCATATTTCAACAGTGGTCCCTAGGGCCTCTAGGGAAATCCAGAACCTTTAGGATGGTAAACATGGATTCTTTGAATGTTTTTGCACATGTATAATGTGTCACCTTCACCTATGACTGTCCTCTTTAGGTCCACTTAAACTGCTTTTTTGCCATTCATAGGCTGTATTTGTTGGACTAATAGTCTGTCAACATTCCCAAATAGATCTCTAGAAATAGATATTTTTGTCAGGAGTACATGTTTTGTTGTTTTACAAGGTCTTACAAGATGAGCAAAGCTTCTGACAAGGGACAAAGCTAATGAATAGGATTTTTCACAGATTTGTATCTTAGATCTTTTTGTTTCAGAGGAAATCATGAAAGACTTGTTTGAAGCCTTGCTTAAAGTTTTATCTAACTCAAAACAAGTCTTACTCATCCTTACAAAAAGTTCTATTTCTGTTTGGAACTGTGGTAATGTTGTTAGATAAGAAAAAAAACAACAACTGCAGCCTGTGTAGTAAAAAATAATACATCTTTTTTCAGACCTAGAATCATACAAATACAAAACACAAAAAAATCCAAAACAACACACTGCTATAAACAGAAATTATTTGCCAGCCATTGTTTTTTTTTCCTGAGACCATATTCCAAGCAGTGTTGGTCATCATACTTTAAAAAAGTCATTAGTTACAGTCACAAATTACTTCTCCCAAAAAGTAACTCAGTTACCTCATTGTAAGAGTAATTAGTTACTCAGCAAAGTAACTGTGACGTTATTTTTCATGTAACATG
>JAQMCX010000002.1:1315954-1330860 GCA_029814765.1 Acanthurus leucopareius
ATGGGAAAAGTAATTAATTAGATTACTCGTTACTGAAAAAAATAACGCCGTCAGTAACGCCGTTATACTCTAACGCCGTTATTACCAACACTGATTCCAAGTAAAGTAATATTACTTTTATAACCAGCTGACATGTACATGTTTAAATATGTTTTCATGCTTTTTTCCATATGAACACACACCGAATCCTCAAGGCTCTTTTCCATGATATCTTTCAGATGCCATAGTGGTGAACGAGCTGTACAGTCTACTCAGAGACCCAGACCCTGTGGTCATAGTGAACTGCCTCCGAGCTCTGGAGGAGATCTTGAAGGAGGAGGGAGGAGTCGCTATTAACAAACCTATAGCTCATCACCTCCTAAACAGGTTTGCTGAGAGTTAGAATGTCAGAGAAGCATGTCACTAAAGAATTGTTGAAACAGAGTGTTAGGGTTGGGAATTTTTTTACTCGTAAGTGGAATACTTCAAATTTTTTCTTCCTCATGTTTTTACTGCATCAAACAAAAGCCTTATTTTGCTCAGTCTCTGTGACTTTAACAATCAAACATGTCTCTATAGAAAGTTAAAGGTCATTTATGTAACATTTTTGCACCATTTACAGTGCAGTAAATATACAGAGGTAATAGAAAATACTATTATAGCAGTAGTTATATCAGAACTGGAAAGAAACCACAGTGTGTAACCCTGTGTCTCAGGACTGTCTGACCATCCTACTCTGATTATGGCTCTGAGCCCCAAGCCTATTCTATACTGAGGATGACGACGTCATTCTTTAAAAATGACTCACAAATCTATTGTTTCTTGTTTCTTGTTTTTAAGAGTCTGCAGCCAGACTTTCAGAGACTTTACTGATGCACAGCAATACTTTAAGCTAAATGCTAACATTAGCTGGCCAACATGCTCATAATGACAATGGTAACCATGCCAAAGTTAATCTGGTATAATGTTTACAGTCTTGGTTTAGAGTGTTTGCATATTAACAATTGTTAATTGGCATGAAGCACAAGTACATGGAAACAGTTCCGGTTCAGGTTACTTTATTTGTACCCGTAGGTAGATTTGTTTACCTGAAACAGTGTGTAAGTGTGTTGTCACAAACTGGCTCAGGAAATGTTACAAGCAAGATGGACCACATAAGATATTTTACATAGAATATTATAATTTAACAAACAAAAGAGAAATTAATCTAAAGACAAAACAAGATCAAAACCAAACAGGATGGAAGCCACTGGAGAGGCAAATGCCCCATGTTAGTTTTAAAGAGCACTAGCTCAAAGGGCCCAGGTGCTGCCAGTTTTCACCCCCAGAGGTTTCTACATAAACAGAAAAGACCCAGTTTGATGATTTTGTAATGTAAGATTGGATGATGAGACGGGTTTATTTCCACCAGTTCACACCACACCCAGAGCTTAAAGTATGTACAAAGCAATGTTTTAATGTCTTCAAAACTGGTTATTAGCTCAACGTAACTGCTCAATAAGAATATAAAGGGATTTCAGCACACCTTCCTCTTAAAGTTCATATAAAAAATGAGCACCTTTTATCACCTACTCCCTCAATCTAACTCAAAATTTTTCAACAAGGAGTTTGGGTTGTCCCATATACCCAAATAAATACTAAGTAGTATTTAGTATAGGTTGATTTGGAGTATGCAAGACACCTTCCTCTATATTCTCCATTGTTGAAAGTTGATGAGGTGGAATAGATGTGACAGGAGTCTCAGGTTAAAAGCCTAATAAATTAGCATACTTGGTTTCCACAGTATGTATCAAATCATTTCAAATGTTTAAAGTAATAGTCAGTGAAAGACTAAAGCAGAAAACTCATTGTGGAAGCTTAATCAATCTTTATAATGAAAACCTTACCTCAAAATGAGCGATAACACAAAGACTCTTTTTCATGTCTTTTTTCATTTTGTCCATATGGGGGTTGAAATGACATTTTTACTTACTTTACTGTCCCTTAATGGCCCAGAAAAGAGAAATCTTCAAAATGTAATTACCTTGTGGGGCCACTTAGATGAACTACCATAATACAATGCTTAGGGGCAATAGGAGGTCAGAGGACAGGCGTCAGACTTGCAAGTGCAAGTGCAACATGCTCACTGATGTTAGAGGAGGAGTTTCTTATAGAGGACATGGCAGTGTTTTTTGGGGAGGTACAGTAAGCATTTTATCATGTAACTCTTGTCTTTTTTTGGAATTTGGTGTAAAAAGTGTGGCCAGATGTGGTGTGATCCCAGAACATCTCCAGTTCATGGAGTAGCACTAGGGACTTCTCTATACCATTCCCTACAGTATACCCTAAGATCCTTTCCTGTCTCACTCTGCATCTTTCCATCTAAGCAAAAGCCTCTTGCGGTAGGACTGCACCTCAAAAGTGCACTTGAGGCATTCCTGTTGTGTCCCCCTCACCCTATCACTCCATTTAGCAGGCTAGTTGTACAAAGGTATTTGGCAAATGTAGTGTAAAAAGAAGGGGGAAAGTAGATCACTGACTAAAGATAGGATTTAGAATAAAGTAAGTATAGCCATGCAAAAGTATAAAAAGTACTTGTTCCACAAAAGAAGAGTTTTACTTATGTGCAACTATTGTAATGCATCACCATCCATCTCTGGGTCTAATGCCAAAAATGGTGGCTCTCTAGTTTTACTATTAGCTTGTATTTCAGTTGACAGAATCAGCAGGTACTGGTGATCTATATGCTGGGTAGGGTACAACTCTCTGTGTGTCATCCCAGGTTGAAAGAGTCTGATGTTTGGGGTCAGTGTGAAATGCTGCGGATCCTTCAACGTTACAGGCCTCAGTCAGAGGATGAGCTCTTTAATATCCTGTCCCTGTTGGATGCCTACCTGGTCAGCCCCCATCCACTCGTCATGGCAGCCACCCTGAGCCTCTTCCTCAGCCTCTGCTCTGGCTTGCCTGCTGTTAGTCTGGCGGCCCTGGAGCGAGCACGTGCACCCCTGCTGGCTGCCTGTGGGAGTGCGTCCAGAGAGATAAGGTTTACTGCTCTCTGCCACATACAGGTTAGTGTTAACATTTCCTTATATTCTAATCATGTACTTTCCTTGGATAAAATGTAAAGCAGCACCATACCTTATAAGATACTGACACCTCTCACTGTGGGTATTGCAATTCTCTGTTCTCTGTAGCTCATAGAAAGGTAGGGATAAAAGATATGTATAGAAAGTTTGCCAAAAAGCTTTTTCCAAAACTAAATAACAGCTTCTAAAATGCAGCGATTCTTGACCAGTTACGTGTCCATTTTCAAGTTTTTTTGTTTTTAAGTTTACTTATTATATCTTTGAATTTGACAGCTCAGATATGTGTGTGTCATTTTGATTCTTTATCAGCCTTTATGAAGCCTGGCTAATGTTAGCAACTGATAAATGCATTTATGATGGGCCTTTTTATTATAATATGTAGTCTTGAGTAGTCTGTGCAAGGCAACATTGTTTATATGTAGTAAATTTCTTAAAAATCCTTCAACAGTATCAATAAAATTAGTGCTGTTGTTGTTGTTGTAGTAAACAATATTTTTATTTCACAAATTGTAATTGCTGCTTAACTTCTTTGCATGACAATAAAATTACAGTGCTCCAATACAGGGGGATTTTTCATCATTTTAGATCAGTCTGGTCATTTTTCTCTGAGCTCTACCATCAACAAGGCTTTTGTGTCCAGAGAACTGTCACTTGTTAGTCTAATTGAGTACACCGTCAAATTGAGCTTCACCAAAGCCCTATCAGTTGTGTGCATGCGTGCATGCTTTAATGTGTTGAGTGGGTTAGAGATCCAAAGTATATTAATATTTTTGTTTCACAGTTTTCATGAGTTGATTTGTTATTTTGTTAGTTGATATCTCTTGTTAGATGTTTGCAAGGATACAGTTTGGGAAATTGACTTTTGTCTTTGTTTTCTTTCAGTTGCTGTTGCGTTCTCTCCCTGGTCTAATGGGGGCGCACTACAAACGATTCTTCTGTGGCTATGCTGAGCCAGCCTACATCAAGCAAAGAAAGATGCAGGTGATACATGCACTGATCTTATATACATCAGAGTTTTCTATGAGCAGATCATGTATTTTAAAATTCAAAGTAATTAATCATCTTCAGTTAACTGTGGAAAGCCAGTGTCTTGAGCGTAATTAATATTGGATTACTTGTGCTGCCTTGGTAGTAGTATAGTGTTTTGACAAAAGCTAAAACTGTTGCATTTGCAGGTGCTCGTGGAGCTGGTTAATGATGAGAATGTAGCATTGATATTGGATGAGCTGAAAGGATACTGCACTGATGTTAACACTGACACTGCACAGGCTGCAATCTCAGCTATAGGTAAATTCACACACACACACACACACACAAACTTATTTAGGTCACTTGGGAAAATATATGTGTGTGTGTGTGTGTGTGTATTTAAATATATATGTGTATGTATAAAATTAGGGATTTAACGTAGCCTAAACTTATGAAAACCTGTACTTGCCTGACCATAACCCTTTTCCAACTGGAAACTTAAATCATTTTAGTTACAGTTGGAAAACTGTAACTAAAACTGAGGATGGACCCACCATGATAATCCTTTAAAATGGACAAATAAGAAGAAAGTTTTTATCTATTCATCATCATGATGGGCTTAGCTGGGAAAAAAAGTTTTTGTTCACAATTGCTCCAGCCATTTCTAATCACCCATCTTGAGTTTGAATTTACCCCCCGGAAAAAAGTCTGAGTCACATTATTTACCCATGCCTACACCTACAGCAATACACACACACTCAGAATCATAATGTTATATGGCAGTTCAGTGCATGACCTTGCAAATATTTTCTTTCCCACAAGACAAACATTTCTAGTTTTTCAGTTTCTCTACTTTTGTAGCTCACAGTAACACACCCATTATAACATTTTTACTCCATAAAAAATCCGTGAGAATATCATGTTTTGTTCATACTAATTGAAATTCATTCTTTCCTGTTAACTAGATTTTAGACTTTGGTGCCAAGTGTTAAACACCTTGGATAAACATGTTACCTCTGTCTCTAAATTGAATCAGAATTTGTTTCTATGTCAATATTACCTGGCTCTGTCCACTACAACAATGGTTTTCCATTCATTTCCTTTTCAAACGCCCCCTAATCCGTAGAGTCAATCTGTAAGTCATTTGTTAAGCAAATGACAACATTTTTTGCATTGCGCTCTGTTACAGTCATACTCTCACTCACATTTTGTGTCCACCATCTCACTTTGTGTGTCTGGATCAGGTTGTATTGGACGGAGCTACAGTGACAGATGTCTTGAGATCCTTACTGGACTGCTTGCTCTCAAACAGGAGCACATCACTTCTGGTAAAACTTCTTCTTACATGCAAATGCGTTTTATGCATACTGTACTCTATCTGTAGAAACCTACTTGATTAAAGTGACTGTGGTAGTTACTTTACCGGTTTGACTATGCTGTTGGTATGCCTGACATCTCTCACTATCTCTTTTTATGTCTCCCCCAACTCCGACTCCCCAGCGGTGGTGCAGACGATGCGTGACCTCATTTGGGTGTGTCCTCAGTGTAGTGACACTGTGTGTTTGGCTCTTGAGGGTTGTGAAGAGACCCTGCAGGATGGCCAGGTCAGACCCCAGCTGTAAATGCTGCCTCACCAACATACAGCCTGGATATGTTAATTTCCCCATTCCTCACTGAACCCAACAGCACTACCAAGAAATACTCACGGCACCCGTGCTGTGCCTTCAGCTGATAAATAATGCTGTCAGCCCTCCCAAAGCTATGTTTACTCCCAGTTTTTCTCACCATAACATGGGTAACCATGAAGGCCATTTAACACATTGAGTCCAGTTCATTTATGAAAAAAATCACCAAGAAAATTTCTGGAAATAATTTGAAACCTACATTATTGACATTAATGTTTCCTTGTTAGCAGTCTTTATTCAATTCTGGTTAAAAGAGAAGCAAGAAACCATCAGCGTGACTTTCTATCATGTCACCAGCATCAACACACTTACTGCTTGTGGTCAAAGACAGGGTACCTTGAGAAGGAATGTTACTCAAAACATCTCAGTAGGTGTCTGGAGCCTTCAAACTAAGTCCAAATCCTCTGCTGATTCTTTTTTATCCTTCATTAGGGTAAGCAGGCCTTGCTTTGGTTGTTGGGAGTGTATGGGGAGCGAGTTTCCAGCGCCCCCTACACTTTGGAGGTGTTTATTGATGGAATGAAGAGCGAGGCTTCGCTGGCAGTAAAAATGGAGCTGCTGACGACCACCATGAGGCTATTTTTGTGCCGACCTGCTGAGACACAAGACATGCTTGGAAGGCTGCTGCACTACTGCATAGGTCTGTATATCTGTGTCTGTGTGTGTCTGCGTGTGTCTGTGTGTGTTGTGTGACCAGAAAATGTTTATAATCTACATAACAAAAACATTTTGGCCTGTCCTTACAAGTTCAAAGGCTGTTTGAAGATTAAGACTTGGTTTGAGCTTTGGATATGAGTTAAAGCCAGAGTGCTCTGATGTGGTGTTTGGGTGCACAGGGGCCAGGTCAGTAAAATGATTTAAATATTTCTTAATAAAACCCATAGTAGGTTTACTTGAACTCATAAAATTAATTTGGTCTATTTGTAATAGGAAGAAAAAAAGGGGTTCATCATAAAAACTGCTAGGATTCTGTAATCCATTATTTAATCAGCCACTTAATTCAAAACGAGCTATATTAGCAATACAAACACACACACACACACACACACACACACACACACAAATGCATACCTCAGACAAGAACTACACAGGCTCAAAGGCTGGTTTGCAGCAAAGGCCTGATGTGGCTGCATGCTTAATGGTCGCCAGAGTTTGACCACTGGACATTGCATGAGAGAAGGCTATAGAATCTCTTCACAACGCATGCAACTCCCTTGAGTATTCCTCTGAGGGAGTTACAGTAAAGGTGGGTTGGAGGAAGCACCCTCAGTCTCCATGGCCTGACGCTTCAACCAGGTTGGTGGGGCTGAAGTCAACCTTTGGACTGGAGTTAGCTTTCTGGCGAGGGGTGACCACCTACAAAGTGCGGTTACAAGGCTACCACTGACGAGATCTAAGTAATGCAAACGTTCCAGCTTCGGCTAAAGTGAGCTCCAGCTAAGTAATGGAAGTAATTAGCTTCACGCTAATGCTACCACTGTTGTCAACATGCAAAGCGAGAGGATTAAAAGGAACAGATCCTCTGACAACACAGGGAGATATTGCCTATCTGTGGTCTGGGAGGGGTCACAAATGACTTTGTTGGTGTAGTGTCTCAACCTGCACATGCCAGAGCACATTCAGTACTTAAAGCACCACCTCTCAGGGTTAGGGAGGATGAAATAGTACCCATTGTTATTTAAAAACAAAATTAAAAAACACCATGGATTAGTAAACTCAAACCAGGGAGAAGGAGGGAGATATTTACTGGCAGAAGGAACTGCTATGAAATATATGCTTGGTGGTCATTATTTACAGAGTATCTTCTAGAGTTGGACATGCTTATTCATAAAGTAATATGTCTAAAAATGGGTTGTGAGCATAAGTGGTGTGTAAGTCAACTTTTATACATTCCAAGTTAATTTTAATTTCACTGTTTTGGTTTTTTTGGGGCCATTAAAGGTGAGAGTTTGGGTTAGGCATTTATTTGTCATGTTTAAGATTAAGAGAAGGCACAAGGGGAACACATTATGTCAGTAGAGGTCTTAACAAGTATGTAAATACAAGTATGTTTGTGTGCATGCGTGTCTGTGTTTGTAAAAGAAGAGAAAAGAGAGGAAGAGATTGCAGTGTTAACTCTGTGTTTTTCAGAGGAGGAGACAGACATGTGTGTACGAGACCAAGCATTCCTCTACTACCGCTTGTTGCAGTGTGGGACAGAAGCAACACAGAAGGTCCTGCAGGGTCGGAGATCAGATCCTTCCCTGGGTGTTCTGATTGGCCGCCCTGCAGAGCCCATCAGCCAGTGGGCATTCAGCTTTAACACTCTGGAACCTCTGAAGCAGGGCACCATAGAGACAGAGTCATCCAGCAGAGAAAGCCCTGAACATGTGACCTTTGACCCCAAGCCTAACACTGACCTCTCAGACACACTGAACTGTTGCCAAGTTCAAAAGGTTGAGTCAGGTGAGTGAAGATGTTAAGCTATTTCTGTATTATATCTCTTACAGGGGCAAGTCCTTCAAGCCAAGGTGCTGTACAGAATCTCTCTCAGGATAAAAAAAATAGTTGTGTAATAATTTTGCAGCAGTCATTTAACTTTGTTTATCATGTCACTATGAGACTTTCTCAGCTGTACAAATCATCACCCCATTAAGAAGTGTGTCAGCAGACACTGAACTAAAACTACCTGACATAAAGGTATAAGGTAATTTATTCGCCCTTTCATTTTGTTGTGCAACACAGGGTCACCCAATAAAATGACAGCTTTTTGTCTTTCATACAATACATAGAACATGATAAAAATATTAATGAACAGAAGATAAAAGTGCAATATATGGAGATGTTTATAAACACATACCCATAGACTTATAACCCAGAATTTTTTTTTTTTTAATTTTTTGCATTTTCAATTATGTAAACAAAAGCAACAAGCTAGTGATGATAATTTGGTCAAGAAATTCATATTAAAAGTCTGAAATCTGAAAAAACACCAAGCTTCATTGATGTAGAACAGAATCCAGATTCCCTCCTCCTGCCTGTGCTCTGTGGCTCGGAACACAGATCATCCACCAACTGCAGCAGATTAATCAGGGATGTTGTGGGGGATACTGCAAAGATGTGGTCACAACAGCCTCTGATTTTTGGCTGCCTGGCCATCAAGAGTCCAATTTTGTCCATTCTACTGCCCTGCAAATGGAGGTTAGCAACTAATTTGCTCCAGTGCTGGTTATGTTTAAGATAAGAGTTCAATATGTGTATATGCAATGTGGGGCTTCATTCAAGACTAACTGACTCAAACTTTGAAAACCAGTTGCAACTAGCATCATCATCACTAAATCAGAGAAAGAACCAAAAATCACAAAGAACCAGTTTCAGTTATTGCAGGTGTGAGGTGTGATGTGTGAAGTAATTTCGCATGTCCATCTGAGATACAGCCCATACAGTGTTTGGAAGAGGCAGGTCAATTCAAAATAAAAGTTGGAAGGTGATTGGATAAACGTTCTGTCACATTAATTACTCTCTCTGAAGCCAGTCAGGGGAAGAACGGAAATGTCTTTTCCATCAAAAAAGCCTTCAGTGTCATTTTTGTTCTTCTTTAACGAGTAAATGTTGTCCAGTTCTAATGAAACTGCCACTAGTGTAGCATCCACACTAACCTCCTTGGCGGCCACCATTGTTTACATGCTTGCAGGCACTTCTGATTTTCAACAAAACTAAACCCTACCCATAACCACCACCTCTTTCTTTTCTGAAGGCATCGGTCAGCTTCAGCCTTGGCTGTTGCTTCCAAAACGGAATTAGCTTCATGAACTCCTTTAATTACATTTGTTAATATAAAAAGAGAGAATAATATTTAATGTCTGTTCATGTTACCTCTTTATTTAACTTTTTAAACTTTACGTAGTTCATTAGACTGGGCTTTAATGCAAACTTTCTTATGTGTATGTTTATCAATGAATACTTTTGTTGAAAAAAGATTGCAAACACAACACTGCGTGCAATAACTAAATGTTTATACTGTCTGAATACTTTCTGAAGCCACTGTAGATAACTCATCCCTACAGTGATGCTACTGAGAGGCCCACATATTTGCATGCAGCTAAAATGGTTTCCCATGGGCGTAGTTTACATAGGAAGTTGTATTATATTGGAAGAATTTTTTTTTATTATTATTATCATTATTCCCCAAAGGTTAAGATACATTTCTGGGAATGTGGTGCCATTTTTGATCACAAATTTCATCCTTTTTCACTCATGCTCTCTCTATCTCCTTTCTCTCTCTCTCTGTCTTACTCTAACACAAAATTTATCCTCATTGTTTACTTTCCTCTCTCCACCTTTTGGCTTCCTGTTGTTGTATCTTCTCTTTTTCTCTTATTCTTTTTTCTTTCTTTTTCTTCTTTTCCCCTCTCTGTGTCCCCCCCCACCCTTATCTCCTTGTCCCTCCACATTCTTTCCTGGCTCAGACACTACCAGTCACTATACAGACTCTTCTGCTGACATCCCAGCTTCAAGCGTCCCAGCCCCCCTCATTTTGTCCCTCTCCCCGGCTCTCAGCCCTGATGAGTTTGAACGTTTATGGCTGCAAAAAGGGACATTGCATGCTAAGCAAGGTAATTGATTGGATATTCTTTCATGCTTTGTCATTTAACAGGAACTGTTGTTAAGAGGAGCATAATGCCACATAATGGTGTCACTTATTTTTTGTCATTCTGACACCAGTTTCTCTGTATTTGTTCCTTGTTTTGTTGTTGTTAGGTGCTGTGAAAATGGAAGAGGGTTTTGTGTGCTTGGAAGAATGGGTCCAGAGTACTGCCATACTCAAATGTTCACCACAGAGCCTTCAGGCTGCCATGCAGCTGGTCAATATCCAGACATTGGCCTTCACACCACCACACACACTCCCCTGGAGGGTCTACCTGTACACATACACTCAGTGCACACACACTAGTGACACACCAAACAGCACGCTCATACTGGGGGAGTTACTGTACACAGGAAAAGCAAATACAAGAGCAGTATCACAGAAAGGTTTGTGTGAGAAAGAGGTGGTGGTGGAGGGTGGGGACGAGGTGCAGGTGAAAGACAAAGAGGAAGTAGCAGCTGACGGACTGAACAGGAGAGAGACAGTGAGAAAAGAGGCAGAAGAGGATAAAGTCAAAGTGACTCTTAAGCAGCAACCAAGAGATGACAAAGCTCTGAAGGGATTTCTCTCCATCCTTACTACTGTATTGAACACACTGTCCTCAGAGAGAAAATAAATGTCTTACAAACACAATTGTACTCACTGTATATCCATACAAAGATGCTCATTGAGCACACTGAACCCCTAACCAAACCTAACTGTCGAACAGCGCCTTCTCATGCTAAATTGTGAGGATCAATAAGTTAACAGACAAAACATGTAAAACTTAAGCAAAGGAAATGCATTAGAACAGCTTACCTCTCTTCACTGTATAGATTTTCTGCTAAAAATATTGATGTGAGAGTGAAGTCTTATCAGAGAAAACATCATTATACAAGACCACATTCAGAAGAAATAAACTGACTGAAGGCCATTATTCTCAGCAGTTTGCTTTTTTTTAACAATTGAGCTTAATAAGTAGATTACAGAATAGTTGGGATTAGGTAGGGTTTAGCCCAATGGGGACTCTGTGGAGGACTGGTCTCACTGCACAAAAATCTATATATGTATTTTTTTTCTTTTGGGACTGATATGATGATGTCCACAGCCATAGACCGATGACCAATCTAAATAATGTTTTACATTTGTACATTGGAGGCTATTATGATAAATAGCTGGCTCAAGGTGACGGCAAAAACAAACATGAACTGAGTTATGTCAGTTTAAAAATAAATCTTGATTTATCTTGCACCGCTTTGAGTCTGTGTCTCTTTAAATAAGTTGGTGGGTCCGTTAAAGGTTACAGAGTTCCCTCTCTATAGTCAGTGAATCGGCTGGTTTTTACTACAGCCACAGAGACTTCAGAATGTCATTACGTTCTCGACACACCTGTTGGGTATGAGGCCAAGGTCACCTGGCTGGTTCTGCTCCCTCCCTTACAGTGTGCTGTTGCATTGTCATGTAAATACTGAAGATAAAAAAAATTGTGCTATCATTGGTTGAACCTCGTGTTTGACAACCGGTGGAGTCACATATTTTCTTTCTGTTAATGTTAATTTCCGCTTAAAGACGACAACCCGCTGTGTGCGCCGGCCTGAGCAGAAGCGGAGCGGCCGAGGGAGGTGAGTTAATATACCGACATTGGTTTCTATTTTAACTGTAACATTACCTTACTTCTGTGTACGCAGTGGACAGCCACGATATATTCAGACGATTTCGTTTCCTTTTTGCTACTTTTTGGAAAAAGACGCACTTGTTAATGTCAACGGCTTATAAGTTACAATTTGAAATACTTATCACTCTGTCGCACATTTGCATCACTCAGAAGTCTGCTTTTCGATGGAAACGATGGTGTGAAATGTTACCAAAGTAGTCAGTTAACCAGCTACGGAGGTTCGCATTTGAAACGACCCACTTAGATACCGCGTTTTGCCAAATCTAATTAGTGGGCTATTTCTAATTTTTGTTTCTTTTCAATAGCCTTTTCGTCAGTAATAACTAACAATGAGCCGATAACTTTCCTCCTCGAGTGCAACTTTATAAAACAGTCGTATTGTCCTCAGGCTAGTTCCATAAAATAATTTCTGGTTATGGGCTAGTTAGATTTTTCCTAGCTTTATTCTGTGGATTTATTTCTTCAAAATGGTCTTCACTTAGTCTGTTTGCCCACTGAAGCACGTGTCCCCCCAGTTGGGTTTACACAGGAACCGCAGTAAATATAGTTTTGACTTTCAAATTACGGTGAAGGATTTGCGTAGAAGTATAAATAAAGGGG
Source organism: Acanthurus leucopareius (assembly GCA_029814765.1). Lineage (NCBI taxonomy): Eukaryota > Metazoa > Chordata > Actinopteri > Acanthuriformes > Acanthuridae > Acanthurus > Acanthurus leucopareius. The sequence continues at coordinate 1,328,534 of JAQMCX010000002.1, forward strand.
CCTGACCTATAATTGGTGCCAGCAAAACAGGCTGAGAATACTTGTTGACCAAACAAAGGCGCTGAGCTTGGAAGATGCTCCGGGCCTCCCCTGTGCCAGAGGAGGAATAATTTATCACACAGAATCCTTGCCTGTCGGTGGAAGGGAAGTGGTCTGTCTCAGCTTCATACCATTCAATTCTTTTTCTACCGCGTATACACAGCAAACCTACTCCCTCCCTTCTCTCAGTCACTGTAAACGCCGTACCGTTGGATCATTCACGATTAGTTTGGCAACAGAGCATTCAAACAAGTAAGAAACAGACACTGCACAAAAGCAATGGAAAACAGTATAAAAGAGTTCAAATAAAAACTGAGAAACAGTCAATAATTAGGGTGTGAACTCTATTTCTCTATTATGTAGTTATCCAAATACCATAAAGGTATGGGATACTACTGCCACCTGCTCTCACCAGTTATGAGCCTAATGATAACATGGGAGACTGAATGAAGCACTAAAGTCTTTTGCTTGCAATTCTCATAAAATATGATCGTTAAGCCAGTTCATATTTTGAATTACGTTTCGATATTTATCTTTTGTTTGTTTGACAGCACTGGGGGAAGGAATGAGTCGAAATCTGTCTAACAGGCCACAAGAATATATCTAAGGGACACATTAATTTAATAAAAAGCATATGAGTGAGTAAAATATTGCCCTGTAACTATTTAGTTAAAGACCTTGATGGTGTTGTGCAAGTGATTTTTTTTACTTTGTTTTTTATTTTTTGGCTGCAGAAGAGAGCACCATTCAAACTGTAACAAGAAAGCTCATATAAAGATTTACTTGCCAACTTAATGACTGTGGAATTTTTTTTTTCTGTCACCACACAACCAACAACTTTCCCCCTTCCCCCCCTTCAACTTCAACTTTGAATTTAATCTGTCCCTAAAGGGAAATTAGCCTTGCAGTAAGAAAAAAAAGACAAAGGTGACAAAGTACATAAAGCCCATAGGGTTAAGAAAACACAACTTCTTTGCAAGACATTTGTTCTTGTTGAAGCCTGGATCTTTCATCATATTTTTTGGCATGTCGTCTAGCATAATGTCCCATCCTGTGTCCAAACCCTGAGTGTGAAATAAAAGTTTTATCAATCCGGTTTATTCATGCTCTAACCATGTCAAAGTGATACAAGATATAGAAGCAATCTAAGAAAGAGCTTTCTGAAAAATGAAACAGCAATTAATGAACTTCCTTTAAACAAGAGCTTCTGATCTTTTAACTGTGCAGGGTATTATGTGATCCAGTACATTTCCTCTGGATGTGTGATTTTTATATATAGGCTATGTGTGGTGACAATGCCAGCTTTCCTTCCTGCAACTGTATCTTTTGGCCCAAATAATGTGTTTAACTTCTCTGTGTTTGCTTAATAGTCCATAGTTTGCTCTTATTTTTTTAAATATGCTTGTCCATGTTTGTGATTATTCATATACCACAAACAACAACCCCTATCTATGAGCGCGCTTATGTCTAAATTTGGGAAAGACTGGGCTGATAACCACCGTTGTGTTACTACTTAGCTAGATTGTGTTTGTTAGGTTTAGTGAGATATCCCAGTAATGTTGAACTGGCTTCATAGTGCAGCCCCTGGTCTTCTCAATGAAACATCTGTATCCTCACTGTGCTGCATTGTTATAAACAAACTGCTGTTGGGCCATATCTCTAACCTACATCCAGACTGTCTTTCTTGTCATCTCTTTCTTCAGTTTCCATGTATTAGTTCCAATGACAGAGTAGCTCCATTATCTAGTATGACAGTATAAAAATAACAATGTTAATAATAATGTTAGACCTTCAGATCTACAACTGTACATGTCATCATCCTTAGGTTTCAATCATGCCGACTTACAAACTTCGCCTGGCTAGAAAAAAGGCTTATATTACTCTTTCTTAAAGGGCAGAGTTTTTTTGTTATTGTTAATAGGTTAATTGGCTGATTAAGGTCTTAAACCAATTGATTGTGTATCTGTCTTACTTTCCTTTCATAAACAATGGTCCAGTGTAGCCCTACTGGAGAAGATAGGAAAGGAAACATTAAGCACCTTTTATAAGAATTCTAACAGCCTACTACTACTACTACCACTACTACTTCTACTACTACTACTGCTGCTGCTACTACCACCACCACTACTACTACCACCACCACCACTACTACTACTACCACCACTACTACTACTACTACCACTACTACTTCTACTACTACTACTGCTGCTGCTACTACTACCACCACCACCACTACTACTACTACCACCACTACTACTACTACTACCACTACTACTTCTACTACTACT
>JAQMCX010000002.1:1330960-1373145 GCA_029814765.1 Acanthurus leucopareius
TTTCATCAGTATTTGGAGGCCCTAGATCAAGTGTTTCAGCAGTACAGCTGCTCATTAGAGGAAAACCTCTGCCACGTCGGCTGGCTTTGCTCTCTGTCCACTTTAACAACCACCAACCAATGTTGTGCCGACTGACCTGTGAAGTGCTGTAACACAAAGTCAAGAGCCCTGATAACAGACAATAATGAATAATGTGTTACTATTTCAGAGGCAGATCCAATCTCAACTTAACCCCACTGTTTTAACTTAAAAAACCTTATAGCTTTTCTTATTATTATTATTATTATTATTATTATAATAACGATAATAATTTCTAACGATATATCAAATTATTCCCTAAATATGTACACAAAAGACAGACATTTTGGCTTTGAAAGACAGGCACAAATACTTGTCACCTATGAATCAGGTTAATAGAAAGTTGTGAAAATTTGTGGAAACTTTAACAAAGTACAAAGAGAGAATTTATTTAAGTTGCTAAAAGTATTTTTCAAATTTGTTCTTAGCCAATTATACCAAGACCATATAAAACTGATTATTTTAGATTAGAAATTTTTTGTTTAGCCATTCTATATGACTTTTGGTAAAAGAAAAAAAGAGAGAGAGAGAGAGAGAGAGAATTCATCATTAGTTAAATGCATCTTCTTTTGGTTTTCTGTCATTGGCAATATTAGACAAGTAGTGACATCAAGCAGTTTGTACAGAGTCAGATTAATCTTCTAACTGTTGGTTTTGCGGTGTGATAAAACACAACAGAGCACAATTCACTACTTCAACTTCACTAGATCTTACTATTTAAAGTATCTGACACCTACTGTAAGCATGAGCATGTAGGTTTACAGCATACTTACAATGAACCCTTGAACAGCACAGGGAGCAGCTTGAGCTGCCAAATGAAGCCCCTCACAACAAATATGCAGTTCAGTCTAATCGGTTTCTGTATCTGAGCCCTCTGAAACATTCATTAACTTTTTCCTGAATTATTTACTGTGTGCTGACTGAGTTACACACCAGCATCATGGATTTTTTGTGTGGTTGTGTCTTTGTATGTGCACCAATGTACACATGGGTGTATGACAGGAAATGCGGCTTCAAATGAAGAAGAAGGTCATTGTGGCTGCGCTGTTTCTCATCGGGGGTTTATACTTGTTAAACCTGTCTTCCTTCCTGACTGGTGTGAGTACTCACAGTCAAACCCATACACATGATGAGCAAGAAGGGGTTTTTTCAGCTATTTTAATCATTCAGCCATTTTAGTCCATGATATTCTAACAATGGAATATTCAGAAAACCTGACCTGTAATTGCATTGCTCTGTACTTCCAATGTGCAAAACATCAAAGATTGCTTTATCACTTTGCAGTCAATTGGAAAAAGTGTCATTTTAAAAGCAATACGTTTTATACATACATTTTCCATTGTAACAGTATGTACTTTTTTTTTTTGCAGGAAGAACCAGTTTCAAATGAGCTTTTCTGGCAAGGAGACAGGTTGGTTAAAAAGGAGTCCTGGGTTGAACAGGGAGATTATATGCCCCTAAATGTGTCTTATCAGTTGCTTGCTGGAGCACCATCTACCCAACAAAGTGAGTGACATACTTTGGCTGTCCTTTTTGTTATGTTAAGGTAAAAGCTGAACCAAAGTAATAGTTACTAACTTTATGCAAAATTTATTTCTAAACTGCAACCTTGTCTCAGCAACAGATCAGTGGAAAAGCTCAAAACAAAAAATGTTTTTTTTCCAAGGGATTTTGAGGGTTGTGGTTGTGCACATATTTATTCTTCTTTGACAAAAAGCTGCCATCGCTGTTTTTTTGTTTTGTTTTGGTTTTTTTAACACAAAGCACTAAAGTGATTTACTGCACCTCCAACCAGGACTCTGATCTCAAACATGTTTAATGGAGAAAACATTTGCTGCTTCCCTGCTTTTCCTTCAGCTCTGAGTTACTATGTTACAAGCACGCTTATATTTAATGAGAGGCTGTCAATAGTTACCAATATTGAAGATAACCATGGTAATTAATAGTGAAACACTAACATTGTACTATAAAAACACATATCATAATATTGTGTAAACAGTATAAGGTACAAGGTAATATAGCTATTCTTGTGCAACACAATGATGGACAATGTAAAGAAAGTTTTAGTCCTTTATACAGTACAGTAAAAAGAATAGGATGGAAAAATTAAAAGAAAAATATATAGTTATTTATTTACATAATCATCAATCAATCATCCCACAGGTCTTTTCATTCAGAAATATTTTCTTTTTTCTTTTTAATCTTCAGACTCAAAGTTCAGAGAAACACTGTCCATAAACTTCAATTTGTTTGAACACTAAGCGTCCCTGATTTAAAACATTAAGTCCACCTTCCCTCTTCCTTCCTAGAGTCCTGCGCTTAGTGAGGTCATAACACAGTTCGCTCATCAACAACTTAATTCAAGATGTTGTTGTTGAGACAGGTCTCCGCAAAGATGCAGGCAAAAAATCCTCTTATTTTTTGCTCCTCTGCTAGCAAGAGTCCAATTTTGACCACTCTATTGTCCTGCAAGTGGAAGTTAGCAGCTAACGTACTCCAGAACAGGTTATACCCAAGATAAAATAAGAGACCAGCATGTGTAAATGAATTGCCTATTCTGACCAATCAGAACAATCTTTTTTTTTTTTTAATTCATTAAAGATCCTGCAGTCAGCAAAATTCATTAAAGATACTGCAGTTAGAACTGCTGTTTGGTGGCAAGAAGCTTCTTGGTTCAATTTCCTGCTGGGGCAGGGATTAAAAGTGTGGAATTCGCATGTTCTCCCTGTGCTTGCATAGGTTTCCACTAGGTGCTCTGATCCATAAAAAAGTTACAAACATTTATTTGTTAATTTCTCCTGTCCGTGACCTTAACCACAGCACAGACTTGGAGCTCGAGTTGGTCCCTAGTTTCCATGCGATGGCCTCCCACTACTCTTTATGGATAGGTTAAATGCAAAGAGTTTCCCATAGTGACTGAAATGCAACATTTATTAGAAATGATAAAATTAACAATCTAGAATAACAACATGTTAATAATAGCATGTTTATGCTGCCAAATTTCTTAAATTTAAATAATGGAGATGTGCATTGTGCCTACCTGGCATGAATCCATCCAATTTTTATCTCCCTTTCATATGGGGCAGGCCATTTGGTGTTCATGTCTACCTTACCCCAGGATATTATTTGAAACCCTGCTTTCTTTTAGGGAAATAGGATAGAAGAAATATTTGTTAAGATTACGTGAGGGTTTTCCAGTAGTCAAAATTTGAACCTACAGATGAAAATGAACAACATTTATTAAGGACAGATGGGTAAACATGTAGATGGATACATAATCTTTAATCACTGTCATTTGAATGTACCATTATTTTCATTATTATATATGTATGTAGATATATATTTAATAACACTTTGAAATTTAACATTTTTGACCCAAGCATAGCTTTTCAATGTCACATCTACCAATACTTTAATGCAGTTTGTAGAAGCAAATACTAAATGAAAACAGTGCAGATCAGCATTTTATATTCAAGATTTCACATTATAGATACTAGCATTAACAGGTGTAACAATGTGGCCACAGCTTAGCACATTAATCACAGGCTTTCCAGCCATACACTACCATAGATTTCAACCTACTTTTTTTTGTAGTAAGACAGGTCAAGAGAATGGAAAACTTTTTAGTAGAGTAGGGTTGCTTGTTAGTATTTGGTAAAATGAGTGACAGTAGTAGAGAAGGGATGGTTTAATGATACTGAGTAAACCATTTAGATAAAACTGCCTGTAAAGCTGCATGACGAATTGCAGCTTTATGGGCAGTGACAACACAAGGGGATCTGGGGGGAAAAAAAGTTGGCTCAAAGTCTGCTACAACACAATGTCATGTGATAATGCCCTGTTGTTTTAACACAGGGCTTGTTTCATCCAGCTGCCTGCTAAACAAATAGAGTGCAAATTAAAGGTCTGATTAAGTAGTAGATGAGGACTAAATAGGGATTTAGTCCATGTAAAGGTACATTAGATCAGGGTTAGGGAATTGTATCAGAAGGCTCAGTTGGTATGTGACAGTGTGACATCCACTGAAGGGCCTAATGATGGTCAAATGCAATTTCAACATAGTACTTGACCTCTAGGAGTGCTCACTCATTTTTTTGTACATTTTCCCTCTTTTTTAAATGACATGCACTTAGAATTTTGATTTAATATTTATACTGTTGTACAGATTGATGGTTTATATCAATGGCCCATTTTACCTTTTTTCCTTTGTTGTTTCAGGGTATTTATCAGTTGGATTATCATCAGTGAAGAGGAAGAAGGGCAGCTACCTAATCCCAACTCTGCAATCCCTCTTCTCCCAGTCTTCTCATAAAGAGCGCTCTTCCATGGTAGTGGTGGTGCTGCTAGCAGATTTTGATGTCAGCTGGAGAATCACCACAGTGAGGGAGATCAAAACTGCATTTGCCTCTGAACTGGAACAAGGCCAGCTGGTGGTCCTCCATGTTCCACAGGATTTTTACCCTCCTCTTACAGGTGCAGTGCATGTGTGATCCTATAAGCAGAGGATCTTATGGGTGTTCAGTTGATGCTGATAGCCATTTCTGTCTCTCTGGTTCTCCTACAGGTCTAAAGAGGAACTACAACGATGCTCCAGACAGGGTATCATTCCGCTCTAAGCAGAATCTGGATTACTCCTTTCTGATACACTACAGCGCTGGTCTTAGCCAATACTACCTCCAGCTGGAAGATGACGTCTCCTCAGCAAAAAACTTCCTTACCAGCATCAAGAGGCACGTTAAGGAGCAAGAAGCAAAGAAAATCACCTGGACAATGCTTGAATTCTCATCCCTTGGTTATATTGGAAAATTCTACAAAGCAGCCCATCTTCCTCTCCTGGCCCGTTTCCTATATCTTTTTTATCAGGAAATGCCTTGTGACTGGTTGATGTCTCACTTTAGGCAACTATTGACTCAGAGAGAGTCAATCCTCCTCAAACCTTCACTGTTCCAACACATGGGTACCTTCTCCTCATTCCAGGGGACATACAACAAACTAAAGGACAAGGACTTTGAAGAGGGGGTCTACACCAATCCTTCAGCTGAGGTTTACACTGATTTATCCACCTACCAAAACCACCACCCAAAAATGGCCTGGGAGCCTGGGGAGGGATTTTTTTGGGGACGTACCCCACAAAAAGGAAATTACCTAACTGTGGTTTTCACAAACCCCAGAGTAGTGACAGGGATACTTGTAGAAACGGGGTCAGAGGGCAAAGACCTCATGGAGTCAGCTCAGGTAGAGATAGGCCATGACGTGGTCACAACCAAGCCAGATGAGAAGAGTTGTAAAGAATTTCAGAGAGTTGGGGTGTTACAGAATGGGAGGTTGGAGATGCATGACATTGACAAAAAATATAGCTCTGCCTCTTCCTGTCTAAAGATACAAGTCACAGCTGGACAGAATGATTGGCTGATCATCAAGAAAATCAGGGTTTCAACAAAATAGAGTACACCTTCATGTTAGGCAGGGAGATTTTTTTTTTTCTTTCTAGATTCATTATTTATTATGGCTTGATCTCCTAGACTTTCTGTTGAAGCTGATCATGTTACTGTTTTGGTTTCTAAGTATTTAATGAAACAACAATCCAGAGTTTAATTATTTAATTTTAAACTACCTACACTGTAAGTAAAAATGTTGAATGTTTGACCAAGCCATGGGATAGCTTTTTGTGTTTCTTCAACATAATGAGATTTGCAAAGATTCATTATATCAGCTTTAAGCAAGCAATACAACCAAAACAGACTTACAATTGGCGTTTTTTTGTTTGTTTTTTTGTCTTGACTTTCACTTTTGTAACTTTGAGTCAAGGGGACAAGCCCTTTGGATATGGCAGAGAAATGTGCTGTGGTTTTATTTCTCAGAAGAGAGATGACTGGGTTATACTGTGAGATGCAGTTTCCTTAATTAGTATACCGACGTTAGTGTGACCACACCTAGCAAGAACAAAATACAACCACCTCGACTGTAAACTACAACATTACTACATACATAAAAATGAAGAACATCTGTCTGTTCAGGATGGTCAGCTATATATTTCTGGCCATTCATTTTAATTTTTTTTTGTCAATGTGTTCATGGAGGAGAGGGAAAAACATGTAAAACTTCCAGGACTTTTAGCTCACAAAGTCAAAAGCTCAGAGTCATGCATACGAAGCTGATGCAAGCTTTAACCTCAGTAAGTATTCCAAGTTACATGGCTTGATCATCGTGAACACCTGTATGACACTTTTTTTTTTATCACAGACATGCGCATTTGTGACTTCACTGCCCACTGACAGATGCAGCACTAGCTATCAGACTGTAACCACCAAGTACTACTGTGATGACAATAGACGTGTGACCTCAGTGTGACAGTTTCGGATTCCATTTGAAATGCAAAGCTTTTTATACATTTCTTTTCGCCTGATATATATTGATGTTTCATAATTCATGATTTGAACTTATCTCAGTACAAATCTCCAATTAAAACATTTCGAATCTGGTATAGTTCATGGGAATTTAATGTTCTAAGCACCCTTGAAGAATGAAATTAAGTTCACTGGTCTTACTGTGCATCTCTCTGTCTTTGCTTGGAGGATAATGGCTCTCCTTGGCTGGCTGCTTTCTCCACTACTTTGCTTGCTCGGCTCCCCTTGCCAGTGTTGAGCCTGCTACTGGTTTCTTCTCCGGCATCAGGCGCAGAGCACTGGCTCAGCAGCCTGTATTGCCCAGTAACCTGATTAGTTTGTTTTTCTTCAGAAAGCTGAGTAGTGGATACAAGTACAGCTTCCTGTAAGTCTTGATTCTGGCTGGCGGTTCTCTCGCCTAGAGTGATGTGATTGTCCTGAGATGCTAGTTGGGTATCAGCTACAAAGGAAGGGGCAGCGCCGTCCTGTTGCACATCCCCGTTGGTCTGAAAGGAATAGACAATTTATTTTAGGCCAGTCTGAACAGACATAGGGGCAAATTTAGGCAGGACAATCTTATTTTTTAAATCCTCGGGCTCACACATAGTTGTCTTTTGGTGCAGGATTCCTATAACTATATTTAAACTTGCTGAACTGTGGACAAATACAGGGGGAAATTGGATGCCATCATATGAAGAAAATAGTCATTAATGCAAAAATCTTAATCCTTTAAAGATCCTTTAAATGTCCTTCAAATAGCAATACTTAAATCAGGTTTGATAACGTTAGCTACAATAGCTAACATAAGTCACCGGCAGTATCAGACAAATTAGCTTTAAATACTACAACACTCCTGACACTATTGCACTGCACAAGTGTGCGTTCGACTGCATACAGGTTTGACCTATTTTTTAGTTTGTGAGAGAATGAATGTGTTCATTCTCTCTAAAACTGTCTCTTTAACCCAAGCTATATTTTGGAAAAAGCACACCAAAAAATTGACAGTAGTTTAAACTGAATTAGGATATCATGATTAATAAAAATATATTCTAATTATAATTCGTTTATAATTACGATTCATGGTGTAGGCCTAATTACACTTTGGTAACATTCTAATTTTGTCGCAGCTTGCTCCAGGTGCAGCCAGGTACCAGATATTAAAGGGATTTTTTTCCTATGTATACACCCCAGCAAATGTGACACTTTTTAATGCGGCGCACTTAACACGGGATTACAAAAAAACGCAGCAGCCCTCCAGCAGAAAGTTAAGGCGCAATCAGCTTTTGAGAAACATAAACCAATGCAATTTTGTCTAAATAAGGGCCGTTTCAGATCAGAACAGGCATTGCAATCATGTGTGGTGACTCTGTTTTAATTTTTGCAGGATTGCCGCGTATTTTTTAACCCTACCGCCTAAACACTGGACACAAGTCTAGACACAAGTCATGCATGTACGTTGTTTGTGTCACCTCCTGTTATCAGATTTTAGGCTTACTCTACCTGCTCGCCAACATCCTTCGATCTATCCGTGTTTTTGCTGCCTCCGTGTGGTTGAGACTTGTCAGTGTGCTGTTGAACAAAGCCCCAGAACTTCAGCCTGTTGAGACCCTCCACGGAGCGACTTGTAGGATTGATGTGGTGAGCTGGAATACGAGCAGGTAAATCCCAGGTCCCCTTAAAGTCTGGCCACGCACTGCCTCTCTATAACATTAGACAAACACAAGAGAGTGGGGTTATATAGACCCACTAAGACAGAGAGACAATTTTGGGTGAAAGCGTAAAGGGGGTTTAGTACGCTCTTACCTTTACCGCTTCCGGGTGCAAATGTCCTCGATCATCGGCAATAAAGGTGGTGTGACTCCCATGTGCAGTGAGTCTCTGCACACACACACACACACACACACACACACACATAATTGAAAAAAGTCCCTGGTTGAACCACTTCATCACGTCTTTATGGATGGAAACATTACTTTCGAAATTGAAAGGAAATTTTAAATAACGTTAGCTGTACCTCTTTGAAGCCTTTGGTCTCACACCAGTTCTGCAGCCTCTTCGACCGGAAAGCACTGTCATACTGAAGATAAAGAGTGAATCTGGGTCATTTCAAAATGCTGAGAACATCAGAAAGTCTAGTATTATACTTCTTTTTCAGTTTTTTCAGAGCGTTGCTGTTAAGTTTACCTGGTTTGCTGAATAATTGGACGACATTTCTGCGTCTGTCTCTGCCTCTGTGTCAGTTTTTGTTGACTGGTTGCATAGCAACACAACCAAGCTGACTTTTCCGTTCCAAAATTTTGCAACATAAATTTTCAAACGAACAAAACCAAGCCATGTTTCATGTGTATCCTGTGGTGGGTAAAGAACTACGCAATAGACAGTAGATGCACAAACATGAAAAAAAGAAGATTAATCGACCTGGAAAAAAACTCAGTGAGCTTGTGGACAGTGTTTGTAGAGATATGCTGTCAGAATGTAAAATTGATTGTATTTATTTATTTATTTGAAAGATGCTTGTATTACAGTGCTTCCCGGCCCATTAGAGTTTACTTTGGAAGTTGTTACAGGAGGTTTTCGTATCGTGTTCAGATAACGCTAGGGCCTATTATATTCTTTCATTTTTTACACACATTCAATTTCCCTGTGTTTTATTCCACTGTACGCCGTAAATTCCAAGTTCCTTTCTCCCCTCCTCTGCGAGCTACGATAACTTTTATTTTGGTGACCAGAAGTCGTACATTTTCTTCCGATACATGCTATTTTTTTTTACCATTGACTGTATAAAACACCGTTTTTATTTTACCCATGGAAGGCGAGGGCATTACCCGCCCTCCTCAGCCTCTGATTGGCTTATCTTGTTACTGTTATCCAATCGCACTACATATGCCCAAGCCGAACCAATCCAACAGATGAATGTGATGACTAGGTCATCACTTCGTCATCCTCGCATAAACATGTGCTTCCGGTAGTTACGATAGAGCAAAACATTGGACTGATGCAAGTTACTAAAGTATCATTGTGTCTTTTTTTATCTGCAGCTACACTTTTTAGCCCTGGTTGGTTTTCTACACTTAAGTTAACAATAAACCGCCAACTTTGGTAGCCATATTAGTATCTAGCTGCTTTCTTGTCGACCCCCACACAGTCTGTTTTTTGTACAAGACCACGTCTTGAGATTGTCCTACCCATGGTGTGTGAGCCATGGAGGACCCGTCCTCTCGTTCACCCGCCACTAAAGAGTGGCTGGTTGGTAGGAGAGACTCCTGCGGGGATGGAGAATCTGATCTTGCACGGGACATAAAGACACACTTCCGCGTGTGTCGCTTCATTGTGGAGACAGGTATGACCCTATAACCCAAGCCGCGGATGTATGTGTTATAATAGCAGTTCATCACCTCACACCATCCGTTTACTATTTAAGTCCGTTTCTCCAAGGATTTTTTTTAAGGAAGAAAAGATACGCATGTTAAAATAATAATTACGATAATATAGTAAGATACTAAGTCAGCCTTACTGGACTTGCGTCTCCTGCAATGAACTTTTCTGATAAAATGTTTTTCTTTTTTAAACTGTTATCGTTTACATTTTTTCTCTTGTTTCTTGTCAAAGGCGAAATTAACTTAGTGAAGTTAACTTCATGCTGCCCTGCTAGAAATTTAAACATAGTAATTGGCCCTTTTCCCAAAATTTCAAAGAGAGAATTCATAATATGTCAGGTTATATGCTTGATATTCTTATTTACTTTGGTCGAAAGTAAAATTTTCCTGTCATCTGATCCACAAACAAAGCAACATTATATCTGATTTTAGCTTTTTGATTGTAACATTAGTTGTTTACTGCTGTGTAAGAACATTGTGATAAAATCAAGCACGAGTTTGACATTTTGAGCCTGTATGTTTGCCAGGATCCAGAAATCCAACAATTGCTGCCTTGATTTTTTTCAGTTATTCAAATGTTAATTCTAATTTATAATAATAAAATATGTGAAACAAAATGCCAATGCTGTGATTATCATCAAGCTTCCTCAATAAATGTATGGATCTGTAAGTAGATGTGAATGAGTCTGTCAAAGATGATGAAACAGCAAATTTGATCTTAAAATGAGAGTGCCCTTCCTTCCTTAGGAGTTAAGCTGGGTATGCGCTCAGTGCCCGTGGCCACAGCATGTGTGTTGTATCACCGTTTCTTTGAATGTGTAAGCATATGTGCGTATGAACCCTACTTGGTGGCCATGAGCTGTTTGTACCTGGCTGGAAAGGTGGAGGAGCAGCACATCAGAACCCGTGACATCATCAATGTGAGCCACAGGTAATGTGTGTAGTCAGTGGTCACTATCAAAGGTACACACTTTAAAATGATACTACTGAGAGCAAAATTACTCATGCTTATCTCAGTGTTTGATAATATTGGGTAAACAAGCAGTGAAAGCTGGTAAATAGAGGCCTATCACTTGGACACAGTCAGCTTTTAGATATTAAATATTAGAAAATGTTTTTGTCTTAATTTTATCTCAACCAAAAACTCTGACCGCAGTGAGGAACTCTTTTATTAAAACTAATAAAGAAGTAGATTCTTATCACTCAGAACAGAGGAACTAAATACACTTTTTAGTCTATAAAGTGTCAAATAATGTTGTTAAAAATATGTCTCAATTTTACAAAGCACAGGCTGACAAATGAAGTATTTGGTTCAACAAGTAATACCAAACCCAAATACATTTGGTTTACCATCAAAGAAAACAAAGACAAGCTGCACGTGTTTACATTTGAGAAGCTGAAAGAAGTAAATATCTGGCATTTTTGTAGAATCAAAACATCATAATAATTTTATTTTCTTCAACTCATCATCAGTTATCCAACAAAGGGTTTCAGTTTTATTTGAATTTTTGGTTTTACAAGAATAATAGTCTCATTGTCAGTAAGCATGTGCCATGTTTTTGAACTCTGAGTAACTTAGCAGATACATTGTTTTGAACAGGGAGTTGAAAAAAATAGGGTATAGGTCCATCTCCCCACCTGGTCTTGAGCCGGTTTCATGAAGATGAAAGAAGAAGTTTGCATTGTTGTGGTGGAACTGTAGAAGGTTAAGCTTGCCAGTATTCTGACACTGAATGATCTATTTTCAGCGATCAGTCTATTTTTTCAACTATTAGATAAATCATCTGGTCTATAGAATGTCAAGATATAGTGAAAAAAATCTCTTGCTACTCCCTTGTAGGTATTTTAATAGTGGCAGCGCCCCTTTAGAATGTGACAAGGAATTCTGGGACCTGAGGGATAGTGTGGTGCAGTGTGAGCTCCTCATCCTCCGCCAACTCAACTTCCACGTCTCCTTTGAACACCCTCATAAGGTAGGTGTGTGAGTGTGCATTCCTCTGTGTATGTGCACTTATTCCTGTCCCTCCTGTTCAGTGTTAAGTCTCCTTGTCTGTCGCCGTTAATGTCTAATGTTGTCACATGTGCACCAATGTGTTTGTGTAAATCTGCTGTACAGTCTGGGCTTAAGTGATTTGAAGTGGGTTAATGATTGACTGATCACACTTACACACATAAATATGTTAAAATAATCTAAATTAAAACAAACACCCTATATAGAACGCACATACACATAATCATGATGTTTTCTCTTTGTCTCTTCTAGTATTTACTTCACTATCTGTTGTCAGTGAAGTCTCTTGTAAACCGCCATGCTTGGTCTCGAACCCCTGTTGCGGAGACTTCCTGGGCATTGCTTAGAGACTGTTACCATGGAGCCATGTGCATCCGCCACAAACCCCAGCATATCGCCATAGCAACACTATACCTGGCTTTAAACAGCTATGGAGTGGAGCTGCCTGTCGGAGAGAAAGAGTGGTGGCAGGTGTGTGTTTGCAGTGTGTATTTTATTAACTGAAAAAAGAACAAGTGAGTAGGAGGCTATGCATGTATGTGGACCTTCATATGATTGTAAAATAGGAATATTATCACTATATGTAAAGTTATAGTGAGCATGTAAGCTAACAGTCACAAACACATGACTCATTTAAGAGATATGGAACAGCAGTACTTTGAGTCATGTCTCTGGCCTCTTGCATATAATTCCAAAATTAACTGAACTTAATTTTAATTTGATGAGGCAGCACTGAAAGCAATTGAACCATCAGTCAAAGACTATGAGCTAAAGGCAGTTAATCAGACTTTTAAAAGCACTAAAGCAACAACTAAATCATAAATGACTGAAATGCCTATGTTTTCAGTAGCAGCTGAAGCCTTAGAGATGAAAAAAGTTGTAATATGCACTGTAGTTGATGTAAAAGTAGGTATAAAAGCAAATGAGGGCAGTTAAAATGTCAGCTGAAGTAGTTGCACTGTCAATGGAAGAGTTAAGGTGCTATAGACAGTGAACAGCGGCCACTGTTGCTCCTGCCAGGATACAGTTCTGTTATTTAAATTGGCTCCAGCAGGACGCTGCTACTGGTATGGTGAACAAAAGCATGATGTGAACCATAGGATGCTTTTGTTCACCTGGTTTAATCTCATTATGCAGCTAAACATCTTCAGTAGGAGGAAATAGTTTCAGTATAACATCATTAATAAAGCAATAATGTGGTTTATGGTCAATGACCAGATAATCAGATACTGTGTTGCAGATGTTGCTCTAGGACCATTTCTCCTAATTAATGTGTACATTCACTGCTGGTGAAGAGCTTGGTTGCCATGGTCATACACAAGCCATAGCATCAAGTTCAAAAAGTTGAACCATTAGAAACTCCAAATGTAGCAGCAAAGAGCAGAGCCTCAATTGGAATTGACCAATGTTCACGAAATCAGCAGAAATCTGAACGCGTCTTAAATGGATTTGATAAAGATTTTTTTGTATTGACAATGGGACAATGTTAAGGCCTGAAGTTGGTCTACAAAAAAGCATATTTTCTCATTTATTCCTAGCTGTATCTAACCAATGCTATGTCTGTATGTTCCTCACTTCAAATACATGAAGGTTTTGTCTCCACCCAATACTACAAGCACTGAAAAATCACATTTTTTAAGGAATTCACTGGTATTGTGCCTGTCCAGAGAAAATACCTCCACATGCCAATTTTCACATTACTTGACACCATTGAAGTAGTCCCAGTGAAAACTGTTGAAAATATGACAACTTTAGAGAAGCCTCAAGGATGCAGAAGTTGTAGTAATTATAATTGATCATAGTTGCAAAATGCTTTTACAATGAAAAAGAGATCCAAACATAAATGTATTTATGTTATAAAGTTTTTTTTGTATGATTTAAATAAATACTATTAACAGAATGCCATTAGTTTAAAGTTTGAGGAAGAGATTTAAAAAGAAAACGCTGTTTGGCCTTCTCCTTGAATATGTAATCTGTTCCTGTTTGCACACCTAAATTTGAATCCTTTCAAGCATTACGATCTTTTGGATCCCAAAAAGTTGGTTCCAGGTTGGAACTAAGAAATCAGGTTAACCTGAAGTGGGAAACTAAGTGGGCTCAAGAGGGCATCTCCAAGCACAAAGAAAGACTCAGTATACATGCAGACAGGGAGACCAACCCAGCTGCACAACACTGATGACAGCATAGTTTCTCAGGTGGCTGCTAACGACATTGTGGGCTATTGTGCCCATGGCTGAGCTGATGTTAGAGTATTAAAAAGAAGTAAAGGCTTTTGATGGCAACAAGCAGTGGGACATTGGTGACCTTGACCAGAGAAGTCTTGTTGCTTCATAGAGAATAAAAAACACATTTTATTTATTTATATTTTGGATTGTAGTTTATACAATAAATACAATAAAATAAAGGGTTAATGTTGAAGATGGATGGGGGTCAATACTCTGAAATTCTATGTAAATTTGCTGCCCCTAACCTGTCAGGATGCATTGCAGGAGTAAGAATTAATAAATGTTTGTGTTCTTCAAGGAACTTTTACAAGATAACAGATACAAACAGTAGTTGTAGCTTTGCACAGCTGTCCTCTGTTTTTAGGGTCATGGCAACAGCAAGCCTCCAGCTTTGTATAAATTAAAGTATGTGCTTTAACCAAAGCATCACCAGACCATCCAGCTCCAACTAGTCTTCAAAGCTGAAGTAACCCTTGTAAGTGTTGAGTATTAATCGAAGGGCGATGGCTGTTATAGTTTTCCATTATCAAGTAATTTTTATAAGTCACTTATTCAAATGCAAATGAAAAATTCAGGATTTGTTATGGATTTCCACTTCAGTCCTCAAGGCAATGAAATCTAGGTCGTTTGAAATAGAGTGTGCACCTTTGATGTCCGCTGTTTATTGAGGCCAGGTGTAGAGCTGAAGTCTGTGTGTATGTGTATTTGTGTGTGTAGGTGCTGTGTGAGGACGTGACCAAAGCAGACATTGACAATGTGATCTCAGACCTTCTTCAACTCTACGACATGGAAGCCAAGTGCATCTGAAGAACACACATGGGAAACGCATAAGAGTTCTATGTGTGCGTGTGTGTCTGTGTTTTATATTCTGTTTGTAAGCATCAGGGTTCAGGTGTGTTTGTGAACATTTGTCTGTGTGAATGTGAGAGAGAAAAACACTGTGTGTTGCCCCAGTTAATCTGTGAGCTGTGACCCAAACACATGTGCACTACCAATTGTTGCCACCAGAGGGAAACATTTCTTGCTTTCTGGTGTGTGATCTTTCAGGCTTGTAGCATACTGAAGTCCATAAACTACAAATATTACTGCATGTATTGAATTGGAGAATCTGAAGTAAAGGTCTTTGCCTTGTTGTGTAAAACAATTTTAAAAAAAGTTTTTGAGGAATTAATTCAATACTAACAGATCAATAAAAATGCATTGGAATGGTGATTATAGACAGATACCTACTATTCTTGTATTTAGGGATGATAAAAATAGTAAATCTGTGGTTCAAGTCATTAGAATCCAGACAACCTTGTTATAGATCTGCATGCGACAAGGAAAACTAGATTTTTTTATGGTGGATATCAATATACATCCTCAACTTTTAGGACACAGAACTCTCCTCACCATTGCATATTATTATGTAAGGTATATATTTACATTTAGATGCATTCATTTACATAATGGCTTTAGCATTATTTATGCATCATTCTGATCTACTATCCCAGAGATCTTTTCATCAAAAAGTTAAAAAAAAGGTTTGTGATTTCATGTCTTGTCATCAGCCCCCACCCCCCACACCCCTAGAAAATGAAGTGACAGTACTAACAATAATTATGTGTGCATCAAAGCCTGACACAGCTTACTTGTCTGTGCCACAGAACTCCCTGGTTGTCCAACAATTAATAAAAACACTCATCAAGTACACAATTGCATTGAGTGACACATTCTTTATTTAACAAACACACAGTGTAGTGAACAAAATTTGATCCCACATACGCTTCTCTGCCACCACACTCCCAAGAGCGCCACATATGTATTATTCCTCTGCTAATAATATTTCCAAACAATAACTATTTCCTTTTATTTGAGTGATATTTGTTAAAAAAAACACAAACTCACAAACTGTTGAGCCTTTTATATTAAGTCATACATAATTGTGACCTATTTTTAAAGATTTACAATATCATTAGTAACCAGTTAGCATGACTGACTGTCACAGACAAGCCAGGAATGTCTGACATATTGAGAAACAGTCATACACATGATAGATATTTAAAAGATCACAAATAAGAACTTTATAGTTTACAATGTAACTCTTGAACTACACCACCTGTGCCTCCATTGGAAAAAAGAGGAAAGATCATTTTTATGATAATTGCCAAATGCCCCATCCAGTTTTAACCATATTTACTTTTACTCCAATCAGTTATCACAAATACAGTTCATTTGTAGCTTGGAGTAATAATAGGGAAATAGAAATAACGATGGCAGAGTTGAAACATACTGGTTTATGTACAATATAGAGGTTAATGGGCCTATATTAGCCTATGTACATTATACAAATCATTCCTAAAATTCTGTTAGCAATACACTGACTGTGAAGAGGAAAGACACTCTGGTTATTCATAGAAATGTCCTAAATTTAAAGTTTGTGATTTCTTGACCATAAGGAGAATGTTAAATTAGTCTTAGGTTCCCGTTTACAAAAGCTCACAATGAGTCCATCTGAACACACATGTAAGAAATTGTGTTGCAGACTACAGCCAGGAGCCTAGATAGCCTAGGTGTAGCCCCAACTCTGCAATACAGTTGGTCTCAGTTCAGAGTAAAAAGCAACATGAGTGTGGAGGTGACTTGAGGACACTTTGCCCTGATTATTTAAATGTGTAGATGTTTTAGGGAATTTTTTATGAACAAAGATCTTTAACACTGCCAGTGTTAAATCCAGTGCCTGGATAGTAATATTTTTAAAAGAAGAGTGTTACTTATTTTCATATATATTCTTTTATAAAATCAGGTCTCTGTATGTGTGTGTGCACAGGATAAAGAAGTCATGGTCACATGATCATCTTGGACATATCTGAGTATCTTTCTGTCTTCACCTCTCTTGCTCCTTGCTCTCCCCCTCATGCATTCTGCCTCTTCTCACGGGACAAGAGACATTGCGTGCATCTCGATAGCATCACGTGCCATACAGTATTCCTCTTCCTGACACATTCTCTCTCTTCTTATCTGTCACTCTCTTCCAAACCTGTTTTTCCTCTCCCTTGTGTAGCTGCTGGGGAAAAATCTGGCTCTCTTTCTCTTAGATGCTCTTCATTTGCTCCATTCCCAATTGCCCATCTCCAACTTGTTTCTTTCTCCCCATCTCTTTTGTCCTCCATCACTCTGTCTCCTTTTATCAATCTTTCCTGAATTACTCATCTTTCCTCCACTCCTTTTCTTCTCTCCTCTTCCATATGTCTCCAGCATTTTTCCTCTCTCCTCTTCTGTCTCATCCCTTTTACTTCCCCTTCTTCCCTTTTCTCTTCTTCCCTCTGTCTTCCTAATGTTATATTAATAATGGAGAGGGTGCATGTTCAGCCAGACTTAATGAATTAACCATCAGATGGGAAGGATTCTGAGGTGTAGGGAAAAAAGAGTAATATGGAGGGCTGAGAGTTGAAAGGGGTCAGGGGAGGGAATTTAGGATCTCCTAAAGGTAGGAGGGGTGAGGAGAAAAAGAAGGTGAATCAGAAAAATGGCAATAGAAGGAAGTGAGCTCATCTTTGTTTCACACTTCGACACTTTCCAGCCTGCTCTGTTCGCCTCTCTGCTGTATGCCTCTGATCTGCTTACACATCACTTCAGCCTTTACTCTGGGCTTGAGGGGAAGTCAGAAGGTCACACACACAGCCAGACCAGCTGTGTGTGTATGTCTCCGTGTGCATGCGTGTTTATATCAAAATGACAGTTTGGAATGTTAATGTTACATCAGGCCTGCAGTCTACAAGCTGAGTGCCCTTGAACTGATAAAAGCTCTGCAGCCTTCAGCCTCAGACCTTTCAGACATCAAGCAAGCGCTCCTAAACACTGTAAATGCCTAATGCATAGACAATAGATTCAGGGGAGAGAAAGTATTTGTGTGCATGCGTGCAGGCGTGCGTGTGTGCGTGCGTGTAGGATGTGTAAGATTTATGGGGGTCTATTTGTGGAATATGGCAGAAATTAAACATAATACAAAAGTATGTTTTCATCAACGTATCTCCTGAAAGTACAGGTCGTGTCTTCCTTCCCTTAGAGTGAGTCTTCCACACCGACAGTGGAAGCTGGTCCTTTTCTACCAAGCCCACCATGTTGTGCTGCCATGCCCAGAATGGACAAACAAAACACTGGCTCTAGAGAGGACATTCCCTTGATGACTGTTCCATTGGTAGGTGAATGTGTGTGTATAAGTTCCTGATGAGTAGGTTTACACTTGGTAGAGAATCGGTGAATGATGACTTGTATTATAAAACACATTGAGTAAAGACCAGAGCCACATTACATTAATGCAGTCCATTTGCCATTAACAAATGGCCTGACTGCGTTAGACCTCAGTATGATAAGAGATTACCAAAATATTTAGAATTCAGGAACATGATGTTTGCATCAAATTTACAATAAAATTCGCAATCCAATAGCTGTTGAGATAAGTTCACTCAAAACCACTGATCTCAACTTCAAGGTGGCACTAGAATAAAAGTCACAAATAGGATTTACTACATGGTGATTATGAATTTCATGGCAGTCCTCCCAATGTTTGGCTAGCATGGTTGAAAACTCAGCTAATCTGCTTCCTCATTACATTGGCAAAAAATATTCAAACCCTTTTTTTAAACCCAGGAAAAGCAAGTGAAAAAATATGTTTAAGGCACCTTGTCTTTTAGGGAAGGACAGATTGTTACTGAATATGGACCATATCAGTATACTGGAAGGAAAAAGTCTGGGTTTTTTTCAGCTTGGGCACACTAATTAAGGGGTAAAGAAGAAATTTAGTTTATTGTAAAATAAAAGTGTTAGCTAGCTGAAAACAGCCCGGAGTGTGTAAACTTGGTTTTAACAGGTATGAGTGAGTAGAGCACCTGTAACTACACCCACCAATGCAAACTGCACTGACACAGTACACTGCTACATTACTGCAGCAGGGTGAAGAGCAAAACAGCTGCAGTGAAGCTACTCTTTAACATTCAATGTATTTTAAAGAACTTCAAAAATAAGCTTATTGCTAGAAATCTGGTGTAGTAACAGATTTCTAACAATAAGTAACTGGTTCTAATGGGTCACTTACACAAAACCAATCAAAGCCATCTTTACATCACTTGCACTGAACTATCCACCCTGAGCACAGCAGTGATGGCTACATGAATGAGTTTAATAGTGATGTAATGTAGTGTATTGGTAGTTGGACTGGCATTGTAAAATAAGCCTCATTTTGATTAGCTTCTTTGGAGAGAAAATTCTATACTGTAAGACCCACCTCTTTTTTCAGGTATTTTAAATTGTGTAAATTTATCATACCTAAGATGAAAGTGAAGCATCAGTTGGGCTTATGTCCAAATGAAGTTTGTTGTTTGTCCTCATTTTATCTCTGTGCATTATCACCTGAAAAAATAGCCCTGTGCCTCTGAGGCATACAGGTGTCAGAGCAGCTATGCAGTTGAGTATTTGATAGAATATGCACTGCATGTAATGTTTAACAGTTTGTTACATTAAAGGAAGAATTATACAACTAATTCAATATCTAAAAGGTGTGAGACCTCTTCTCAACAGAGGAAATCCATCTGATGAACATTTTATTGGGTATTATACACAATTTTTAAACTAAAAAGTTTTTGGAAGTGATGGTAGTTATCGTGTTTAACTACAGAGTGACTGTCAATAAAAAAGTCACATCCATGTACTACTATAAGGCCTTTCTATAGCACAACAATGGTTAAATGGTAGGACAAGTCTATGTTTCCTCTGACATGGGTGAGGTAAGGCATGCAGATTCCTGATGATGTGGAAGGGGGTGAAGAAGTCAGATCTTCAAAGGATCTTAAAAATAAGCACATAACCTACAAGGATACAAGGAAGTTTATTGGTCATTATACAACAAGTTTTATAATGAAATTAAAATGTGGTTCCCTCTTGATTGATTAGTTGATTGTATAAAAAATAAAATAAAATTATTCAACATGGAGGAGTGCAGATGGTGCATTAAGTAGTCTCACAGCCTGAGGGAAGAAGCTGCTCTGTAGTCTGGTGGTACGGCAGCTGATACTTCTGTATCTTTTGCTTGACGGCAGCAGGGTGAACAGGTTGTGGCTGGGGTGGGTGTTGTCTTTTAGGATCCTTTTGACTCTGTGCGGGCACCTCACCTCCCCAATATCACTGATGCTTGGTAGATGGATACCAATGATGTTTTGGGCAGTTTTACTCACTCTTTGCAGTCTTCCTGTTCTTGGCCGTGCACATCCCATGCCAGTATCTAAACCTACCTTAGATATTTGGAATTTCTTACAAACTTGAAATTGTAAATATATTTATTTTATTTTATTTTATTTATTTATTTTTGTCATTGCTGAAATATACAATGCCTGGCAGAAAAAATACTTTATTTATTGACTCATGAGATGGCCGTGGGGGTCTGTCTGCCTGCCACTTCGGTCCTGAAATATGTTCTCAACAACTATTATACGGATTGCAAAATGTTATGTATAGATTTGTGGTTACCAGAGAATTAATCCTTATGACTTTTATGATCAAGTGACACCAGCAGCAGATCGTTTTTTTCACATATCAATGAAAAATAAATTGTATCAACATCTATTGAATGGACTGGTGCAAAATTTGTTGCAAAGATTCATTATCCATACTAATACAGCACGTTAACATGCTGATCTCTTTTTTTAATACATTTTCATTAAAGGTTTTGAATAAAGGCATGATCAGGAAAAAAGAAAGACAGCAAAACATTAAGCATATGAGGACTACAGCATTCATGCCTGTCACACACCCTCAAGCATGTTCAAATCTCATTCCACCATAATGGTATATGTATATCTACTCATGTGAAAACCTAAACAAAAATTAAGTTACGTAAATTAAAAACAAACAAACAAACAGACAGACAGACAAAATACAAATCATCCAGTAAAGGGGCCCTTTATATTACACAAATATCTTCCAGGGTAAAGGCGGCATCTTTAAAACATAATTTGCCATATTAAAACATAAATGGGGCCTCATAAAGCCTAATGATAATTATTTAAAAGGGTTGGTCGTATGTTCATTCATGTTGGTAAAGAGAGGTGCAGTCTGAATGTCTTTAGTCATTATCACTGTAAATGTGATGCTTATTTAGAAGTGATTGATTGATTTAAAATCGGATCATGTTATATGATTATTAGTTGCCTGTTTTTTATTGTGTTTTGCTGTATGTATTTGCATGTGTTGAGGCTGTTTTAATTTGCTAAAATTCCTGTTGAACTGAGTTAACAGTAGAAGCAGACTATGGATTTAACTTTGATCCTGTTAACCAAGGTACATGGAGAAGGGAAAGGGTCCCTAATGAAGAACTCAAAAACATGTTCAGTTTTTCTTGCTGGAGTTTTGGCCTCTTTAAATTGATTTGCCTGGATACAAGAAAAATTAGACTTATTTTGAATAGATGATCATCAGTAACCACTGAGAAAAAAGCTCTGAATGATTTAAAGGTAGCCGTGTTAAAGGATATTTTAAGTTTATTAAGATAGTTGTCCCTTCTAAGTGGATGTCCCTTCACTTAGCACAATATATATTTTATATATATATATTTTATATGTACATATATATATTACACACACACACACACACATGCATATGTATATATATGTGTATGTATGTGTGACATAGCCACTAATCAGACAGAAAACCTATTCTTAGAAAATTCCACTTTTTCCAAGATGAAGAGTCTGGAAGGAAACAAGGGACATTTTTTGTGTATATTTGTAGCACTAATAAAAGAGATCCATACTCATCCACAAAGAAACTATGTCTGATTTTTTTTCTTGTGTGTGCCTCTGGGAGATGGTGTAGAAAAGTTAAAGATAAGAAGCGTAAAAGATAAAATCAGCAACAAAGCTTTTCATCAAGATGTGTGTGTGCAAGTGTGTGTGTCTACATGGACGGGTAAGTCTGCGGTCCATCTCCCTGCAGTGTAGAGGATATCTATTAATAAGTTCATCTGTTTCATCTATAAATACATTTCTCCTCTTTCTCCTCACACTGGCTTGCTGCATAACAAGCTTTGACAGAAGCCAGTTGGGTATAGCTTTGCATGTGGATGTGGGAATGTGGGTGTCAGGCGCTGGAGTTCATGTGAGTATTTGTAAGGGGCTGCATGAAAAGTATGCATCATTTTTTGTTATTAAAGAACTTAGTTGAGCCATCTTCTAGCACAGAAAAAAACACCACCAGGCTTTGACTCATTTTGATGGCACAGAAAAGATGAGGGAGGGTCTGCTGCTTCTGGGCACCTTAGTCAACATAGGGTTTATTCCTCCAGACCCATGAGCTGTGGACCAGTCAAGTGCCTTCCAAAGTGGTGACTAAATCCTCCAGTGTTCTTTTGGCTCCACAGTGTTCAAATGGTATAGGAAGTATATGGTTTTTGCACTGTACTTCACAGAGTTGACTCGTCATCCACACAATAAGTCCACAAAGTCTCTAATTCAGTCACTGGCACTTGTTTGTCATTGTCTAATTTAGTAAGAACTGCTGTTTCTGCTTCCTAAAATGTAAAACATATCTGGCCCTGTGCTCTACCAAAACCTCTATCAAAACCAGACGTCGATACTTAGTCCAGCAAATAGAAAGTCTTTTATTTAGTGCGTATATGTTGAGTCGCATATGTTCATCCATCAAAGACAAGAGCAAAACAAACATTTATAATCAAGGTTTGAATACTGTGACTTAGCAGTATGACTTACCATAAATGAACATTAAGGTATAAGGAGATGGAAAGTAAAGTAAGTACAATTTTGAGATGTTATTATTTTACTTTTATTTTCCATTTTTTGCCTTTATACATTTCAAAAGAAAATACTGTACTTTCAAAACTTTTCATTCAATCAACATGCTATAGCTAATATTTACTTTTGACATTTCACATAAAAAATATAATGATTATCTGATGAAATACAACACATTGGCAAATATTAAACCAATGGTAGATAAGTTGTTCTACCTAAGAGATGTTTCTCCTCTCATTTTACATGTTGCTTTATTTAGCTGTTTTCTCCCATTAATCATCTCAGGACACACTCAGATTTATCTTGCGACCTCTGAAGAGTCTGAGCCCCCAGGTTGCAAGCCACTGGATTAGGCTCCCTAATTGTATTCCTGCATGAAGTACCAAAACTAGCTCCACTTCTACCCTCACCTCAACCTTCTAATGTCAGAAGTAATATCAGTTACAGGGGTTGCTTTTTTGAATGAAGAGTACTTTGCTTTTTAATACTTAAAAGTACATTTCGCTAACAACACCACTGCAAAATGACCAATTTTAAATAGAGTTTCTCCTTGTAAAGTGTTTTATTAGCCACTTGTTGCACAGTAGTTTTAAGACTTTTCCCATGGATTTGCCTTTTTTCTTTATGCAGTCTAATTCCCTATTTAGGTAGCGTGTATCCATTTTTTTTTAATGTAGCAAAGCATAATCAAAAAGTCAGATTACAGTTTTCTTCCCATCGTAGTTTTCCCTTGCTGCAGTCACAAATCTTTTAATCCTATTTACTTATTTGCTTTCCATTTTTTGGCATAGTGTATAAAACTGTTTCCATCTGCATGTTAATCCTATTTCTTCTCATCTCCTTGTAACTGTTCATCTTCTAAACAAAACAGAACTGTTTCCTCATAGGAGATGTGGCAGTGGTTAACCACTTGAATTTTGAATTTCTCTCCTAAACATTAAAGGGATAGTTCCTTCAAAATTGAAATTTCACACATTTTCCACTTACCACTATGCTGATGAAGGCTCTGGTGACATTTTCTAATCCACATGGCCCTTCCTGAGTTTCACTGAGGGAAAGATTTCACGCCATTTTGATACAGTGGAAGTCTATGGTGGCCACTGACTCCAGTGAAAAGGGTTAAAAAGACAACTGAAGAAAAACATAACATGCCTCCATACTGCTCATGTGGTGTCATTCAAGTGTCCAGAAAAATCAACCATCCAATTTGCCTTGCAACAGCAACGTTAACTCTGTGTTTTTAGCCAAAATATCCATTGTGGCCTCTCAGACAGGAGCCGCATTCATGTTAGCATGCACATAGTTCAAAATCACTTGCAAGACACACAGTTTCAGCTGTGTTGCATTCTCACTGATCTTGTGTGTCACAGAAGTCTTTAAACTACATGTGTGATGACATGAACGTAGCTCCTAGGAGGTTACAGTGGATATTTTGGCTAAAAACACAGTGTTAGCATTACTGTTCTGAGTCAAATTAGACTGCTCAGTCTTCCAACACTATGATGACACATCAGGGGGAATATGGAGGCATGTTATGTTTTTCTGCCTGTTGTTTTTTCATATTCGAGTCCGTGGCCACCATAGGCCTCCATTGCACCAGCATGGCACGGAGCTCTGTCCCTAAGTGAAACTTGAGATGGGCTATGTGATTAAGGAATGTCACCAGAGCCTCCATTGACATAGTCCCGAGTAGGAAATAGGTGAAATTTTATTTTGGGGGTAACTATCCCTTTAAGTTTTTGAAAATAGTACTTTTCAGAATACCTTTTTCGGGCAAATGGACCCTTGCAGACCCTTTGATTAGTGCTCTTTCAATGTAAAATTAATTTGGATTTGGATTTCGTTTTGGGAGGTTCTTTTTGCAGAAAAGGGATTAGAATGCTTCTAAAAAGTGATGATACACAGTGGTTTATAATCTTACATAACATCTTATCGTGTATGATGGTGACATAGTTTGGCTTACTTTAGACATGTTTACTCCCTAAATTAACATTATAGGGCATGGTATGAATAAATTGAATGATTCTGAATTTGTGACAAAGGCTTACGTCATTCAGGACATGGCTCAACGGGCAGAGTATATCGCCCTCAAGTCCTTTGGGATCATCTAGGCCTACATATCGCCGACAGTGTTTTTAAGAAATGACTCTATATTCCAACTGATAATATCCTACACAAAAAGCGTAGACTGCGGTGTGTCAGGTGTCGTCATCACGCCGCCGTAGGTGGGGGTGACGTTTAGAGCAGCTCTCCACCCCCTCCCTCGTTTGGTTTCTCGGATGCTGCGACCGAGCTCCTGTGCGCGCTGGCTCTCGCAGCGGCTCAACCCCTCCTCCTCCTCCTCCTCCTCCTCCAAAGATGTCGCATGAGCTTCTCCTCCTCCGTGTCGTTACTTTTCTATTCTTCTTTTCTTTTTCTGTCAGTGCCCGAATAGTTAACTAAATTCGGTAAAATAAGTAGTCTCACCACCGGGAGCAGCTAGCCCTCGTGTTGGCGCACGGACTGCCCTCCCTCCCCACAACGGAGGTGTTTAAACCCTCAACCCGGCGCATCCTCTCTCTCTCTCTCTCTCTCTCTCTCTCTCTTTCTCTCTCTCTTTCTCTTTCTCGCTCTCTCTCTCCTCAACCGCCGCAGAACTCCGCCGTCCAACCGTCAGGTGACCGCGCGGAGCGGAATATTCATCAGCACAGTCGTCGTCTTTCATCCCCCTACTCCTTCGGACTCCTGGCTGCTGCCGCAGCCCCGGTCCCTCTGCAGCCTATCCTCTCATCCAGTTTGGGACATTCTCCGCTCCACACACACGCAGATTAACGGGGATTCTGCCTCCCCGCCCGCGCGCTGATGCTGATGTCCTTGAGCTCGGCCTGCACGGTGAGTCGGTGAGTGCGTGCGTGCCTGCGTGCGTGACTTGTTATTTACCCCGGGCGCCCGAGCGCAGTTTTTATTAAGGAAGATGCGTTGCTCGTACTATAATTCAATATTAGCATAAAGAGATGTTTTCAGCGCACTTGCTGAATATATAACAGGATTAATGAGGAATTTCTTATCACAGGCCTCACACAGCTATAATAATAGCCTATACAGCTGGGCATACCATAATATCCTAGCAAATAGCGCTATGACATTATGAGGGAGTATATGTGTGCGCGCGTGCACCAGTGATTGTAATTGCGTGTGTGCAGAGCTAATGATACATATCCATCCATCCATCCATCCATCCATCCATCCATCCATCCGTCCATCCAGCCCCCTTTTAGCCTACCATCTATCTCTTCGTGCCATGTTAGTTGATGGAGGGCTGTTGCCTGCGTCTTGGTTTTACCGGACGCTGATGGTATGTATCAGACTATAAGCTGTTGAGTATCAGTTGCGTTGTTTGTCTCGGTTACGGCGCGTCGTACCTGCAGCGCTGAGCTGCGGGGGTGTCGGTTTGATTTGGTAATAATCTCTGGCCAAAGGGACCTCCACAAGTCCGTCGCAAGCCCGGCGCAAGGTTGGTGGGAGTCCGGCAGAGCGGGCCGGTGGTGGTTGGGCCGGTAACCTTGCGGAGGGACATAGGGTAGGCAAGTGGCGCACCAAAGGCTACACTCTTTGTGCCTGCATTTTTGGAAAAGATACAGTGTTTTTCTTCAGCATCAATTGGGACCTCCTCTTGTTGCCATATAGGCCTATGTTTGGAGGATGAGCACAGGATGAAGCTCAAGCACGTCTGAAGGTGACCAGGAAAGGTCGTTTTGTGGGGAAAACACACTGTTGCAGGAGGCCATTCCTTAAAAGAATGAAGTGTGAGAATGTGCGTAGCTTTGTGTGGAGGCTGATAGTGGCCCATGTGAGAGGGACATGGGATACTGAATTTGTGTGTCCGTGCATGTCTGTGAGATGCAAGAGAGATGGATGGACACACATCAGAATGGGTATCAGTCAGTCTAAGCTGGGACTTTCTTTCTAAGTCCCCCCCAACCCCCTCTCTTTGAAACTGTCCCCATCATCATCCTCATCGTCAACATCATCCAGTTGCTTTAATATGCTCTACAGTAATGCAGATATCTGTGCCCTGTTGGCGGCCCACCATTAATGGCTCCAGCCACTGACTGTGCCGAATTCTAAGTGTGCTATTCCCGCTGGGCATTACAGAAGTGTGTGACTGGCGCCGGGCCAGCGACGGCAGGCAGCAGCCCAAATACAAGGGCTCTGTCAAAGGTGACCCTTCAGATGCCTGTTGGAAAAAAGGTGACCCTTCAGATGCCTGTTGGAAAAAAGGTGCAGGTGCACAGGTTCATCACAGACTAACCTGTGTAGGCGAGAAGACAAAATACTGAAAAGTCCACAAAAACGTGCACAGACACAAGAAATAAAGACAAGAACATCAGCCTTGTTAAATGTTCTAAGTAATGTATGTATGTAGCATGGGTCGCCCCATCAGATATACATAAACAGACATAAACACATACACACACACACACACACACACACACAAAGTCACAAAGGCATATAAGGCCTTGCTGCCCTACAATCATATCCTGTGAGGACCCTTCTTCCTGTGTTTTGCCCGTTCAGTGCCCTTCTAGACCTTCTTGTGAATGCAATAAAGAGAATATACCTGAGGGAAAAGATTGGCCACTTTTTCTTAAAAAACAAAACAACACAAAAACAATCAAATTGCTCTGACCCTCTGAGGGATGGTGTAGAAGCAGCACTATAGCATTCAGGATAAATGGGCAGGCCGCTGAGGACTGTGGTGACCTTTTATCTGACTCTTTTCATGTTCAAACACATTTTCAGCCAGGACAGCTCCGTCTCTTTTTTTTACTTTCATTTTGAAAGCAATGTGGTGTGTGACGTGTGTGTCATCACAGAGATCAAATGATGTCTTTGGGCATGAGTGTTAGTGTCATTGTTTGTTTACTGTACATTTGTGCTGCTTGCAATCTGTAGCTTAAGTGGAATGTATTTGTACATGTATGTGTATATGTCAAGAGGAAGTAAGGCATAACAAATTGAGAAAGTTTTTTTTTTTTTTGCAAATTATGTAATGCTGGCTCACGTGCACAAACATACACATGTGCCGTGTACACATCAAAGCTCTGAGACAAACAGAAATACATGGTCAGAGTTAGTTGCAGTAGTTGGGAAACTGAACAGAAGAGGTTTTTCTTGCATGAGGGTTATAAAATCAGACAGATTCAGTGAGTAAGAGACCGGGCTGGGAAGAAAATGCGCGACTGGCTGAGTAAATAAATGATTGCAGTAGCAGGAAGCAGATAGACAGGGAAAGTAACAAAATGAGGGAGTCAGAATAAGGGTAAAAGAAGAAAGTAAAGTAATAACAAGCAAAAAGACAAACACAAGACAAGGCATGCAAAAAAAACAGACAGAAAACCTATATAGATAAAGTAGACATAGATAGATGAGCAGGCAAGTAAGAAAAGATGGAGAGCGAGAGAAAGCTTCAAAGGCAGAGCAGGGTGACTCAGTCATAAACTAACACTTTCAGTCAGGATTGAGGCATGGCAGGCAAGAGGAGAAAGGGGAGGGAGAAGATGCAAGAAGCAGAGGGAGCTGAGGGAGAGTGAAGAGTGGAGAGGAGGGAGGAGAAAAGGAATTAATGATGAGCTTCAGTTCTGTTTTTTTAGTGCTCATCCTTATGTAAAATACCCTGATAGGGAAACCAGAGTATGTTGTGTCATGTGTGATGCTGAGAAAATTTAGTTACACACAGTGCTAATTGCTCATGTGGGAAGAAGCTTTGCCTCAGTCAGTGTGGCTGTAACAAAGCTAGTTGCTGTTCTGCTAGGTGATACACTTCTGGTGTCAGATGTGTTTTAATTAAATCAGTTCACAAGATGGGTTGAAATGTTAATTCACTGATTAGGAAATTGTTTCTCAGTGCATACAGCAAGAGCCGCTCACTTCAGGCAATTTCCATCTTTCTGGCCTCTCAACTTTAAAACTGAATCAATAAAACATAAATTTATCATACTTGAAAGGCATGTGGATGTGTCCAGGCATGGTGCATGCCAAAATGGATGTACGGGACAGTGGACACTCCTGGTTTGAAGCAACAACTTCTGGTAACCAAAAAAAAAAACAGGCTGATGAGGCTTTTCACAGATCCTGTGAAAAGCCCAAAACCAACTAAGAATTGAACCATAGAGCTCCATAGCTTCCAAAACACTGAAAACCGAATAAATGAGTTGTACCGCAAACATAAACACACTCTAGTTTGTATTTTGACTCAGTCCCACATACATTGCATTTCTGCTCCAAATACTCACTAAAGAATCAAAAATGTTTATTAGATTGCAGCTGAAAATAGCCCTCCACAAAGAGAACTATTTAGTGTTTTTTGAGATGGCTGATAAAATATGTAAAAAATTGGCTGGTTAAGAGTCAGTGGCCTTGAGGCTGGGAGCAACAGACTGGTAGAGAAGTCAAAGTACTGCAAGATAGAGTATCACATTGTGGTTCAGGTCTTTTCACCGGGGTCCTTGACAGTAAGATCAATACAGAATAATGCTATCTTAGAACAGTTTACCTGGGGATGTTGTAATAATATCAATTGTGGTCAATTTCAAAGGAAAAAATGTTAGTCTTCAAAATACCACCATGCAAATGCTCAATTATTAGTGTAAAAACAGTACCAATAATAGATTGTGTTATTTTTGGAGCTCGCTGAAAACAGGTTGTGTGGGATACAATGATAATGATGAATGATGCAAATTTTATTTAAGACTATGTGTCTGATTTTTTGAGAATGCTCAAAGCTGTGTTGTTAAAGCTTTTTTTTTCTTTTTTTACTTAGGATGAAATAAGTATAATATATGACATACATATTATATTGCTACATATTACATACAGTATATATACAATATATATTTATATAAGTTTCTTAACCTTATCTGATTATTGTAGTGTCTTTTAATTTTTGCCCTCTGCATGTTGGCAGACACAGCAGACAGTCTACAGTACACAACAGAACACACAGCACCAAGTAGCAGAAAGACACAATGAACCACTGGCTGGTGAATGTAGTAGAACATTTAGCAGCTTTCGGGCCAGTTATTTTTCTCTTGAGTTGATAAAGTGAGTATTGGACTTACATTTGTCAGATAGCAAAAAAGAAAAAAAAACATAACTCCAAATGAATACTAATGTTGCTTACTGTATACTGGATGTGTAAATAAGCCACTGTTTGCTAACACTTCAGCAATATTCACTCTATTAAGGTAATAATAAGGCAGTGTTGTGTTAATCCAGCTTGTTTTGCCAAATATCTAATTTTTATGCCCATTTTCTAAAATGACTGTATATATAGCTAATCATATTTGTGCATTTATTTAGATCAAGCTGATGTATCCATGGTAGATTTAGGCCCCTGCATCAAGCATACAAGTTTCACAACAGAAGCAAGACTCAGCACGCCTTGTCTCTACTTCAGAAATTATTTGATGTTATTATAGTCAGTAAGATCAATAGAACAGAGTGCTAATGTTTTATCTCTTCCTTGCTCTCTCTTAGGTCCTGGTGGTGAAGCAGTAGCTACCTCTGAACTGGATCCACTTCCTTTCTCTGATTTATCAGCTGTCTTTGCCCTGCTAGCCCCTCTCTCCATCCATCCATCATCCATCCATCCCTGCTTGTAAGTCCGTCAGCCTGTCCGTCCATGGACTGGCCGTGACCCTGGAGGGAGGGGGACAGAAACGAGGAGAGAGCAGATTTGCGGAGGAGAGGAAGTAAAAGAAAGCTGGATTCATTCAGACATCACACTTCTGAAGTGCCCCTCCTCGCTGTCCTTGATCCCCCTCACCATCCTTCTCCTCCTCCTGTTATGGAGTCATAAAGGAGCAGCTGGAGGATAGGCAAAGATAGTGAGGAGAAAAAAATCAACAACCAATGCCCCTTTATTGCCCTTAAATAAAAATTGAAAAGGGTTTAGTTTTTTTTCATAAAAATTGCACATTTTAAGTAAGTGATCAAGAGAAAACCAAGATTGAGACTGTTGAGCACATGAACAACCCTCCATCAATCAAGCGAAAGGGGAACTGAGTTGAGGACAGACTACAGAGAAAAAGGAGGACCAAAACAGAAAAAAAACTAACTGACATGTCAACAACAGCCACAATGGGTGAAATGGCAAACAGTGCAGTGGAGTTTTATCCCAAAGGGACTCGAGGCGGCGGTGGAGGAGGAGGAAGGGCAGATGGCAGCCATGCAGGGGGAGACTTCAGGGTCACGGTGAAGGAACTCAGGGAGCTGATGGAGCTCCGAGGGAACGAAGCCCTGCAGAAGATCCAGGATAGTTACGGAGACACAGAGGGGCTCTGCCAGAGACTACAGTCCAGCACCACTGATGGTGAGCAGGCATCGATGGACGAATGGTTAAACTTGTGAAAAAGTAGATCGTGGATAGATGGATGGATTAATAATGGAGGAGTAGCTGGCTAGATGGATGAATGGGTGAGAGCGCAGTTGTATAAATAGACTAAGGGAAGGATGGGATGATTGGGTGGATGCATGAATGGGTGGATAGCCTGCTGGCTTGCTGGATGAATGGATTTGTAGAGAATGAATGTCAATGGGTTAGCAGAGAGTTGAATTGGTACACTGAGATGAATTTAATGAAAGAGTGTTAGAATCCATGACATTATACTCTTGGGTGGAGTCACACATAAAAACCACAGTATGAGTGTTGTTGCGGCAAACTGTATCCGAATCATCTTCCTGATTTCAACATCATCTGTTGGCTCAAAGAATGAGACAGACTACACTTGACCACCAATTATTCTATAATAACACCAAATTTTGTTGCAACACTAGCATATTGACAAAGTACTTTAATCACAAAAACTCACCAAGAAAGTGCTCATTTTATTTTACTAGTGCATTATTAATACACAACTAGACTGAATTCAAGAAATGCAACAGTTTCACTGCAGTGCAACACATCTCAGACGGGAGGTTGCAGGATAACATGAAAGCACTTCTATTAAACAGAAAAACGCATCTGATTCATGGGGTTTAATCCTGGCTCAATGCATGGAAAACATGGGTGGATGGAGTGATTGATGAATGGATGACAGGATTATAGTGGATGGAAAGTGAACAGAGTAAATCAATAACTGGATGACTGCAGTAAAAGTGTGCAAGGATTGACTAGAATCTCTAATAGCACACCTGACATTATTTAAGACACAGTATCTGTAATTCAGTCATAGGACTTTTCACTGTTCTTTCAGTAAATAATGTTGTTACTCTAATTGTTACAGATTACTGACAAGCTATATACGTAGAGTTGGAAATTAAATCGTTGATGATATCCTCATCAATTAGTTGTCTGCTTGCTGTAGCTCAAAATCATTTAGTTATTTTCATGACGAACTAAGTTAACTAAAAAGATTGTTTTTTTAACCATTGTGTTCAACTACCACCTTACATTCACTGTAAATTTTATCCACATCAACGACTGTATAAAACATGGATCTGGTCTTCTTGACGTCAGCCATAGGTGAAGCCAATGTGAAGCTCAGAGTGGTGGTATTGGCTGTTTCCATTTTGGCAGTGCTCCAGTCTTATGCTTAAATGGGTAAAGGGGTGGAGCTTGGGTGGAGCTGACATAGGCTGATAGGGAAAGTAGAGTGTTTGGTTTGTGGCGACAGACATGCGCCGTCATCGCTTATGTTGGATGGTGGAGTGTGTGCTGTAACCTCCTTTGTTTAAATGTGTAAAAACTCTCTAACTGAACATAGGACCAGTGGCATCAGAATCGTCTATGTAGGTCACTACATAATCTAAAATTTTCAAAAAACAGCCCCCCCTGCTATTGATGCAGTTTTTAAAGTGATCTGTCAAATCCTCTAGTTGCAGTTACCCAGAAAAGGCTGTTTTTTAGGCTTCTGATTGACTAATATTATTGTAGGGTAAGGGTTATTTGCTGCCCGTTGATGTGGCATGCAAATGACAGTACTTCAATTGTGTTTTACCATTTTCATATGGACCAAAGTTTATTTAAAACATTGCTTATGTTTAGGGAAATCTTTTTGAGAACAAAGGAAAAAAAGTTTTTTTTAAAAAACACCTTGAGGACAATGCTTCAAATCTGCAATTATAATTTGAAGAAAGACAATCTTTTATCACTGAACAATTATGCTACCAATATGTAATTTATCATTATTATTAAATGTTTTCTTCTGCGGTCAAGTTGAGCATTTTAGCCTTGAGTTGCAATTTGATGGACCGTAGTAGGATGAAACTTGGCTGCCTCCTACACACACACACACACACACACACACACACACAGACACACACACACACATACGAACACAAAAGAACAGGTTAATATAATTAAGATGATTAAAGATTTGTAATGACTAATGAGGTTGGAGAATTTGTGTTTTGTGTCCTCAGTGTGCATACACACATACACATACACTTGTATTTTCTAAGAGGGGTGTGGTACCATATTACGCCCACTCCTTCAACTAGTTTGTAACCTAGCAACACAACATTAGTGAGAAGTTGGCTGGGAAAGTCAACAACAGTGCGAAAGATGACTGAGAACTGCGAGATGAGGATTGTGTGTTCAAGTGTCAGCAAAGTCTATGAAATGTGTTTGTGCTTGTGTGTGTGTTTGTGTGTGGCTGTGTGTGAAATAGAGAGATGGAGAAAAAGTGAGAGAGTCGGTGGGTGTTCAGTTACAGTAAGCCTGTGTCGAGTGTTGCTAATTTGACACTATGAGCTGGTCAGGAATCAGTGCAGCAGGTCCCAACAAACCCAGCACACACACACTCACACACTCACACACTCACACACACACACACACACACACACACACACACACACACACACAGACACTCACACAGAGTCATGTATCTGCAGTTGTCCCTACAAAGCACAGTTGGCAAACAGCACACAACACTGCACTCCACACACTTGGATGGGCTCCTTTGCACTGTGCTGACTTTCACAAATTTCATATGCTGTCATCTGGTGTGATAAACTAGCCAAAGAGATGAAGTACAAACATGCATGGAGAAAGATGTTTTCCACCTTGTCGAAATCTAATGTCATTACTCGAAAATCTGTTTGCTCAGACTTGTGACTGATCATTCTGTACCCACAGTTCCAGATATTTTCTGCTCCCTATCTGAGGCGTTTGACAGTACAACAAAAGCTGCTGCCTCTGCTAATAATAATTACATTAAAACTTAACACAGAGGAGGAACATGAATTGGCAGAAATATTCAAGACAACAGAAATGCATATTTTGACAGTACTACACAAATAGATAACATCGGGTGATACACATTGGGGTAAATGTACCACACGCATATACATTATGATGCAGTTCATGCTGAGCATCATCTGTAATGTGATACACAGAGTAGAGTGGAGGTAACCAATATGGAATTGGATCTTGTTTTCTCTGTCTCACAATCATACACACACAGACACACAAACGAAGATATGGATACCCCAGCACTGCAGTATGAGACCATTATATTCACATTGAAGAGACAGAATGGAGAGAGAATGTAAAATGATGAGAAAGAAAAAAGGGAGTGAGAGAAAGTATTTGTGTGTGTGTGTTTGTGTGTATGGTGGGGAGTGTAAGGGGTGAGGAGGGAAAGCTAGAACAGCCTGCCGCATTGTCAAGGACACATCAAGGGGAGATTGAGCGAAAGAAAAAGACGAGGGGATACAACGAGAGAGGCTGTGGCAAAGGATGAGGAGGAAGAGAAGAATGGAGGGATGGATGAGAAAGGGATAGAGGGAGGGATAGTGAACTAATGGAAGGAGGATACAGCTTGCTACGATTACTCAGCATAAGGTCACCTGTTTTCTCTCTCTCCCTTCCTCCCTCTGCTTTGCCTTGGCCTGAACCCTGTTGAGCGTCATTTTGCTACACAACTCTACAGCAATGCTGGGAGCTACATGACTCCCTGCAGCAAGCGTAGACACAAACACACACACACACATACACACATACACACATACACACACAAACACCCACACCCCCCACACCCCCCCGCACACACACACAGGCTAAGGGATGCAAAGATAGTCACGGATCTTGACCAACCACAGCATACAAACTGCTTTTCTCCTTCCCAAGTAGCCTATCAGAAAAAAAGCTTTGCTCCAAACCTATCACACTGCAGGAATGACATCACCTGTTGCTGGGCAGACAACTGTTGGGGACAGGAAACCCTGGACCTGATTTCCTGATCACCATGGAAACAGAATCACTTAGGGGTGAGGTTGAAGATGTGAGGATGGAGATGTTGCAGTAAGGCTGGAGTTAAGAGAGAAAGAAAAGTAAACTTGAGTTTGCAGCCATGGTTCACAGATATGACTGTGTTTTTCACTATCATACTGAATAGAGTAAGTTTGCCTTGTCAGTTTGGGCTTTTTGGGGTCATTCTCTGATTTCAAATGTATGAAGCTGTGTGAGTGTCTATTGTGTGTGTGTCCTTTTTCTAAACTGCTACCAACTAAGCAGTGCTAAATTAAAGTGAACTAGGAACACTTAAAGTTACTAATTCGCAGAAGTCTAATATATTTTTAAACCTTTTATTTAAAACATCAAAGTGACTTGCTTTGTGAATGTGCCACTGCATTGGCTGATGTGTTTTTATCACTCCTGGCATTTGATTTTCGCTTCAAATGATTTTTCAGTGTTTTTTACAAAGAAAAATTTGCCAACATCTCAAACGTCCTTATTATTTCAGTGTGTATTTTTCTTTGTCTTATCCTTTATCTCCATTTCTCAGGTCTCAGTGGGGACCCGACAGACCTGGAGCGTCGGTGTCAAACATTTGGCCAAAACTTCATCCCTCCGAAGAAGCCGAAGACTTTCCTGGAGCTTGTGTGGGAGGCCTTACAAGACGTAACACTCATCATCTTGGAGGCTGCTGCCATCATCTCCCTTGGTCTCTCTTTCTACCAGCCTCCTGGAAAGGAAAGCGAATGTAAGAAAGGGGCAGAAGGGGTAGTTTTGGCAATTTTGTGATGACAGGTAACTTTTTAAAATTAACAAAATTCCAAAACACAAACAGGGAAGAGTTATAAACTGAAAAAAAGGAGAAAAAGCCAACTAAAACCAATCAACTGCTAAAGTTCAAACGAAGCTGATAAAATAGCTACAGGAAATTCTGACAATACCTTTTTTGTAAATACAAATCCCAGGCTTCTGAAACAATATTATTAGTTGTAATGTACATGCTAATTACAGACTAAGCTTGAAAAAGCCATTTTAACAATGTTGTCCCCCCCACTGACTGAAATGCAGTGCAACATTTACATTTCTCACCTGGTTACTCTCTTTTGTTTTGTCTTCTTAGCTTCCTCTTCATTGTCCTTCTCTGTATCATTGCCTCTGTCATGATGCTGCAACTAAGGAAAAGCCAGTCTGACTCTGACATTACTCCTGCTTCAGCAGCTTGCTTGTTCAGTCTTTTCCTCCCCTTTGTCAATGTTCTCTTCTGTATGTTAACCACTGTAATGATCTCCATAGGGGCTTTTTCCTTAAAATATGATCAGCGATAGTTGTTGGTATATGAGAGAATGTTCCATAAAGCATTACAAAGTTTCATATTTCATACCATCTATCAAAAGTTACCTAGTGCAGTAACTGGTGTTGTGGGCTTAGAGTGACTGGCACAGATACATAATTCACACTATATTTCACACGATATTACAAGTCTGTATGCCATCAAAAAACTTTTAAATAAATAAATATATATGTGTATATTTATATATGTGTGTATATATACATATGTATATGTAGATACATATATACTTACATGATGCTGCACTGTTCAAAAAATATTGTCAAATCACTTCTTTTGAAAAATGTGCAGTTCTAATCATAGAAAGGAAGTCCTGTAGAAGAAGTTAAATAATAATCATTTTATGCTTTTCATGTTTATTATCTTGTTTGGGAAAATAAGAAAGATCTTCCATGTAAAGATCTAATTATCTATATTGGTTTCATGATTAAAAGAAAAAAATAGACACAATAGAAGCATACTCATACAATGAACATAATAGGTGAGACAAAGTGAAAATGATCATTACTGCCATTAGATTTCTAGGTCTGTTTACCACAGTAAGAGGTCATGATAGGGAGGAAGTGGGCATGGTTTAAGGTGCAATGGAACATGTGAGGAATCTGAAACTTCACCATGTACTCACCACAAGCAGACTATCAACACACTCATTTGCAAAATTAGAATTTATCGTCATGTCATGAACCCTTTTTTCAATTTGTGAATAGTAATAATTGATGAAAAAACATAAACATTAACTCTGGTCCAAGGCAGCTTCTGGGTAACGGACACTGCTACATGTTGCTTGTTTAGCTGATAGCTAAATGTCTTACTGAGGGTTGACCAGAAAAATGAGACTTCATTGTTGAGAAAGCACTATGTTTCAAAATAGTTAATTAATCTGTCTGGACATCCCATTCTCGTGAAAGCAATAAATCAGAAAAACCTTGAGGGAATTTCTTCAAGTTTGGCACTATAGTCCACTCAGACTGAAGGATGCATCCTTGCTTGTGAACAACTGAGCCTTTCACAGATGTTCCTTTCATACCCAATCATAATACTGTCACCTGTTACCATTAGACCCTTTAACCTTTAACCTAAAACTGTTGTCTTTTGAGCATTTCACAACTTTCCCAATCTTTTGTTGCTCCTGTCCAAATCTGTTTGAAACTGATACTGGTATCTAAATAAGGATAATTATTTATTAACAAATATCAATGAAAGTGAGGAGGTCAAACATCAATTAACTTGTCTTTGTACTGTACTTTGTACTTAGGTCGATTTCCAAATTGTTGTATTCTGTTACATTCTGTTTGTATTTATGTTTGATGCAGCGTCCCAAGTTTTTGGAATCAAGGTTATACATGTCAATATTGTGATAACTTCTTTTTGCCAAAAATGAAAGATAAATAAATTAATACTTTTAATAAAATTTCCTCATGATATATTCTACTCATATATGCATTTTACAGATATGGAAGTAAACAGTAACTTGCCTGGTCTGCAGAGGCAGAAGTACTTCTAGTTGATATCTGTCAACTGTGAATTTTTGCATTTAGTGACCCATTATTTACATTAGGATCACAGATTGTCCCTCTAATTTTCCCTTACATCTTGCACTCAATAACTTACAGAAAATATATTGAATCTGTCCAAACTAGCCATACTACCAACCAAGTGCCCTGCTTCTTTGGGCTAGTTGAATACTATATGATTCATTAGTGATATCATGTCACTATCGTGTCTCTACCATGTCTTACTAAACATCTAACCAACCATATCTCTGGCCCCTCTCCAGCATGTGGGCAAGGGTCAGGGGGTGCGGAGGATGAAGGTGAAGCTGATGCTGGTTGGATTGAAGGTGCAGCCATTCTGCTGTCTGTTGTGTGTGTCGTCCTGGTTACGGCGTTTAATGACTGGTCCAAAGAGAAACAGTTCCGGGGTCTACAGAGTCGGATTGAGCAAGAACAGAAGTTCACTGTTGTGCGGAAAGGAAATGTCATTCAGATTCCTGTGGCTGACATGGTGGTTGGGGATTTGGCCCAGGTCAAATATGGTAAGGAGAATACAAATCACAAATGCTTATTCTATAAAAGAGCAGCAACTTAGAAATATTATCATTTTTCAATGTATACCTTTCAAATTGAAATAATTGCACACCTTAAAGAATATCTGAAATATATCAAATACCCAGAAGCAAAGCTGGGTACCGGCTCTTGTCACTGCTCAGAAAATTACAACAATACTGTCATGTGTTGAACAAGTTTATAACATGTTAAACATGTAGTTTGACAGCAAAAGGAAACAGTTAGCCTAACTCTGTTCAAAGGTAACAAAATTAGGCTGCTTGAGTACTACCTATAAATATTTAAGAACTTGTTTTTATTTGTGCATAAGAAAAAAGATGTGAGAAATGATCAGTTGTGATTATCATTAGGACTTGCATACTAATGCTACAACAATTTGACAGTTTTTCATTTCTGTTGGTGTATGAATCAATCCAACAAGATATAATGTGTTCATTTTTTTTAAATTTTAGATATTGGTAAGTTGGTTGTTTTGTCTTCAAACAGAGCTAAGTTAGCCTCTGCATCCTGTCTTTTTGCTAAGCTAAGCTAATCACCTCCTGACCGATCTTCTCTTCTGTATCTCAGAAATGCAATTATTTCCTGCAATACTACATTTGCAACATGTAGTGGTGTTTTATGTAATACATATGTCTATAAAAGATACTCATTCAAAATTTCCCTGTTAGGCAACAGTGCTCTACCAAAAAATGGATCTAAACTATAAGACGACTCAGACGTGTGACTGATCAGTGTTTGTTTGGTTTCAGGGGACCTGCTGCCAGCTGATGGCATCTTGGTCCAAGGCAACGACCTGAAGCTAGATGAAAGCTCTCTTACAGGAGAGTCTGACCATGTACGCAAGTCTGTGGATAAGGACCCTATGCTGCTCTCAGGTTTGCTTCCACGTTTTTTATTTTTGCTGTTTTGGCACAGTGGCACAGTGGCTCCATAGAGTCAAAAGGCTCTCAGTTCAAACCTGCTGGCTGCCTGGGGCCTCTCTGTGTGGAGCTTGCTTTCTCTCTCTTTGCCTATGTGGCTTTTCTCCAGGTACTGTGGCTTCCTCGCACAGTAACATGCAGAGTAGGGTAATTGGCAGCTTTAAATTACCTTTAGGTATGACTGTGAGTGTGAATGGTTATCTGTCTTTGCTCTGCCAGCCCTGTGATTGACTGGCGACCAGTCCAGGGTGTACCCGCCTCTTGCCCTGTGTCATTTGGGATCTGTTCCAGCCCCCAGCATCTCTGGAGAAGATAAGGGAGTATAGCCAAAGGATGAATGGATTTTTTCTTGACGTTCTGTTAGGCATAAGACAGGCATTGGTAGCAATGTGCATCTATTCCAGCTAAACCTTCTTGTCCAAATATGATCACTTCTAGTTCCAAAACGCCAAAGTGGCGACAGCCATATTGGTAAGCTCCAGACTTTAAAATACTAGTCCTTAAACCACCAGATGACATCATGGTGACTCTCTACCTTTTTTAATTTACTGTGTAAGGTCATCCCTGTAGAGACTATCTTATTACATCCTGCAGAAACTATTTTTGGTTGGACAAAATAACTGAGACACCTGACAATGCAATAAAATTAAATGCAATTACAGAGTAATAGATATGGCTTTAGTGTAGCTCAAAATGTTCTATTTTTGATTGGAGTTGTGTCAGAGAGATCCTGGTTCAATGGCAGGTTTTTAATTTACATTTTTCCTGTGTGTTCAAGGGATGGATAAATAAAGCACCCAATGACAAATTCAGAGATAATTATCATCTGACCTATCAGTTGTTTAGTTTCCTTTGGCTCACTATGTTCGCAGCTTTTTCTTTTCTTTTTTTTTCTGGTACTGTTTTGGTTCAGTGTCACCGCTCCTATCAGTCTAATTCTAGCCACAGCAACCACCTGTTAAGAAGGGAAAAAGATCTAGTATAACCTGCCAAGCACTAATGGAAAGCAGACAAAGGTTGCTTCTAGATAGTGAACAAAGTAAAGCATTAAGAGACTAAAGAGTCGGATAGTTTTCTCACATTTTCTGTAAACTAGAACAAAGATAGAGGGAGTATGAATACTGTCCTTTAATTTATAAGGTGTTAGTTTTGATCTATGTTTGCTATTTGTAAGTAATCAATTGTTAACTGCTGGCTATTTTATGAGATGACAGTATGTCAGTGTTTTCTTTTGCACAATTCATTCTGTCATGTTTTACCTTTCACAATATTTTCAATGAAATAGCTTTGTGATGTAGGAAAATGAAACCCAAAAGGGACTTATACTAAGTATCGCTGTTTCCCACTACATTAACGTAAAGACTCACCTTGACTCCAGGCAGAAAACATGTTGATAACCTAATAGATTTAATTTTGTTTTCTGATAGTGCCAAAGTTACCCTACTGAACTAACCTTACACAGAACTCGTGACTTCATATTGTCTAAGCCACTTTCCATATTTGGTTTGGGACCAAAGGCGTTTTTTTCTTCCTTTTTTTTTCAAAGTTTGCTTTTTGCTATTTCTGTATGATGATATATTTTTTTGTATATGTAGCTATTTGTGGGAAAAATATGCAAGCACAACTGGTCTCAAAATCAACATTAAACGAGTAATCTGTTGGACCTTAAGGTACCCACGTGATGGAGGGCTCAGGAAGGATGCTTGTGACAGCTGTAGGTGTCAACTCACAGACAGGCATCATCTTCACTCTGCTGGGTGCTGGGGAAATGGAAGAAGATGGGAAGGAGAAGAAAGGTAAGCACAAAACAGGGATTGGTGGAGAGATGCTTAATTCAGAGGATGATGTGCAGTTACTATCTACTAATAAGGCGAGATGAACAGACTTAATATTAGTGATACATCAGATGTACAAATGTTTTT
This sequence comes from Acanthurus leucopareius, assembly GCA_029814765.1. Lineage (NCBI taxonomy): Eukaryota > Metazoa > Chordata > Actinopteri > Acanthuriformes > Acanthuridae > Acanthurus > Acanthurus leucopareius. Next base: position 1,372,297 of record JAQMCX010000002.1, read on the forward strand.
TTTCTTGAAGTGTGCAAACCAGTAGATTAAGTAAATAGATGCTAACATAAAGAAAACAGGCAGGAAGAGGAGAGACTTTCTCTGATACCACTGCATGAATGAATACTTCAATCTGCCCAGTTAAGATAAGGTTGATTGCACCTGGGTCAAACCATCTGTTTGAAACTAACTATTAACTTAATATTTCTTAGTGCAAAGTCAGTCAAATAACTGCGCAGAGAATCAAAATGGCCACAGATGCAATATTAGTACTGAGTTACAAAGAAACCACGAAGAAACCAAACACAATCATAAAGAGACTCAAACCCATCACAGTAAGATAAAAAGGGCCACTATGAGACTCACAAAGACACATAAAATAACTGCAAAGAGGTGCAAAAAGCATAACAAACAATGATTATAAAACAACCACAAAGAAAACAGAAAAAAATGAAAATGAAGTAAGGCAAGACGATCCTATAGGCATGGGCAATGGACAAAGAGGGACACAAAACAACCCCAAAGAGACCCAAAATGACCACAAAAAGGCAAAGAGTGACCCAAGATACAACTACAAATAAAAAAAACTGTAAGAAAAAGATGCAAAATACTAAAAGCACTGCAAAACAACTATAAAGACATTCAAACTGTCTAGTAAGAGGAAACACAGTCTGATCAAAGTGTTTGCCCTGACCTTCTGTACAGTGTCAGCCTCTTCGGCCTCTTCATCCTCTTCAGCATTAAAGATCCTCTCTTGTCATGCAAGAGTGTCATTTGCGGATGACACCACCAGCATCGGCCAGATTTCCAACAATGATGAGTTTTCATATCGGGAGGAAATCAACCATCTTGCAGAATGGTGCACAGAAA
>JAQMCX010000002.1:1373245-1477294 GCA_029814765.1 Acanthurus leucopareius
AGCAGCTTCTTCCCTCAGGCTGTGAGACTACTTAATGCACCATCTGCACTCCTCCATGTTTAATAATTTTATTTTTTTATATACAATCAATTAATCAATCAAGAGGGAACCACATTTTAATTTCATTATACAACTTCTTGTATAAAGAGCAATAAACTTCCTTGTATCCTTGTATCCTCTCCAAAGGTCAGTGCAAACATGTCGAAATTGAAATTATGACAGTATTATATTACAGTAATCAATTATTTTACAGTTCTTATTCAAATATTGCTTATAGTTATCAAGTACGTTTACAGTGTTTATTTTAACTTTTTCATACAACATATCAGTTAAAAAAAACAAAAAATGGTCATTTTCTATCTTTTTACTCCCTGGCAGTAACCTGTATGATTTGGCAGGCTATAGAAAAACTGGTACTGAGTGTGCACTGAAATTGTGGAAAAATGAAGTAATTTACTCGCTATGAAAAATGCAGTCACCTTGTGGCTTATGACTGTATGTCAGTAAGAAGCCCAAGAGATGAGGCAACAAAACTTAGTGTTCCTCAGGCTACCTTGTGATGTCTCCTAAAACAAAGAGAAACAGTCAGGACTGCTAGTAATGGATATAGAAAACAAATGGGCACGGGGAAAGCACCTGTGGCTGATGCCGCCCGCGTCAAGTGGATTTACACTGCCTGTATGCATAATGTGCCCTGAGCTCATTATTAGTGAGGGCAAGGCCCTGCATATTTTCAGTCAATAAATGTCAGGAAATAGTGAGCTCAGAGGTATCATTTCTTTATATTTATGCAACAAATAAAAAAGAAGGAAAAAAAGAAAACAAAGGAATCAAAATCTAATGACATCAACTTAAGGTGATCAGTCTGACCCATATTTTTCTGTCAGTGCAGAACAGAGAACTGTAATACACAGTAAAATATTGCAACATCCTACTTTTGATCAGAAAAACTCTGAAAACAGAGGCACAGTTCTGCAAGTTAATTTTTTGCGACATTTTTGTGCAAGGAAGTTTTACACAGGTGCATTAAAGATTTATATTAAGTTAACTGTCAGATGTTTTCCTGATGTTTAAAAGGACTCATTCAGTAGAACTCTGGGTCATTCTATGGGATCAATGTGTTCAGTTTTTGCTAAAGGGTTTGTGTGAAACCAATTAAAAGTGATTCCAGTGTTGCAGCAAAGGAAAAAATTGCAAGTAATGCAAAAAAAAAGGCCACAGAGATGCAAAAACAACCACAAAGAGACAGACACAAACCCAAAGAGAAGAGATGTCTTCAAAGAGGCATGAAATGACCACAACCAGACGCAGACCCGCAGAGACTCAAAACAACTTTAAAAATACACAGAGAGCTACAAAGAATTAAAAAATGGTAACACAGAGATGCACAACATTAAAATAAATAAAAGAAACACAGAATAACTACAAAAAGACTTAAAATGACCACCTCTTAGTAATTAGAACAACCAGAAAGAAATACAAAATGACTGGGGAAAAAAATTAAACCACTATACAGAGATGCAAAGTGACATCAAAGAGACAATTAAGACTCACAGACAGGCATCGAATGACAATATAGAAATGCATGACAATCATAGAGAACCACAGAATGCCCACACAAAACAGATCTAAGTAGACTTAAAAAAATGAAAAGATAGTAAATGAGACATAAACAAGCGTAACAAGACTCTAAACACTCTAAGCAACTAAAAAGAAATGCAAATTGATCAGGAAAAAATTAAAATGACCATGAAGACATAACCACAAACTTACAAAGACAAAAAATTACAGTAAAGAAATGTGAAATACGAACGACACAGTGTTAGAAGTTTGTGTCTCTTTTAGTCTTGTGTATGTTGTCTCATTATTCATCCATGCTCCCACATTGAAATTGTAGCTTGCGTGTGCATGTGTGTGTTTAGAGTTAGTTGGGTGCCTAAATGATTTCAGAAAAGAGCTTCAACAGGAAACACACCAGTTTAACCTCATCGATAATTTAGCCCACATCCTCTCCATCCTTCTCTTCGCTCCCTGTTTCCTTCTCACTGTCTCATGTTCTCATACCCCCCTTCTCTGCTTAACCGTCTTTCTCTATTTCTCTCACTTTGTCTCTTGTTTACCCCATTCCTGTGCCTTCTTTCACTTTCCTGTCTTTCCCGCTGCTCCCTCCTGTTTCTCCTTCCCTCTCCTAATCTGTGAGAGAGAGACTGCAGATTGAATCAATTATTGAAAGAGCAGGGGAGAGTGAGGCAGCCGGAGAGATTCAGAGAAGAGTGTTGGTTGGTCAACACACGAAGCATTAGTCTCTGCTCAAATTTGTTTTGTATGGGCCCTGTAGCCAGCAGAGCTGTATACAACAGCAGAGGCTAGACATACTCTCAGAAGCACTTAGAGTTAATATCATTACCAGTGCATCCATGCCTTAACCACTGCAGTTCTCACTTTTGCATGGGAATGTGTTAAGTATTATTTACATCTTGAAAAGGAGAAAACATCCGTGGCATCCTAGAATACAGAAATGGACAGCAAAAAAATAGGGGATAATACTTGTTTTAAAAAAAATTATACTATCATGACTTGTTGTCATGATCTCTTTTTTTGAAGTGTTAGCTATGCACTAGGATGTACTGAAGTCAGACATTCAGACAGTCATTTAGCTAATACATTATTCATAAGACTTCTACAAATGCCATAACTAGTTAGTTTTTCCTCATGCAATGCGGGTTTGCTGTAGGGTTGTTCACTCTCCTTTTTTATCTGTCTCTCATTTTGAGATTGAGGTTGTGTTTGATACATTTTTTTAATTTTTCATGGCCGTCTACAAACATTTTACGTGTACAGTAGTGCGTACAAACACATTTGCTACCTAAGTTTTTTATTCTTCCCCTTTTGCTCTCTTTTGTTTTCCCTTTTTTGCCAAATCCTCTCATGTGCCCCCAAAACCTTCCTTCCTCACACATTCCCCTAACAGAGGACAATACTCAGTTGCTCATCTCTACAGATGCCAGTTACAGCACAGTCACCAATGGTATGTGAGCATAAAGTTGTTTGCCCTGCTCTGCTCCTTTACTTAGCCAATGAATGGACCCCAGTACACGGTGAAGTGAAAGTGACAGTGACCTATGATGGACTTGTATAAAAATGTCTGACTCTCTCTTAACCCAGTGTATAAAGTTGCGTGTACCTTTATTACTTTTTCCTTTAGTATTGGTTCTTTGTGATTTTTGTTTTTTGAAGTGTGTGTTTGATTGTCTTAAGACAGAAATGTGAACTGTTGCTGACCGTGATTATATGCACACATTTGAACCCCATTTTTTGTCACAATTTTTAATTAATTGACCTCTGTCTAACCTTCCCTGCATTTCTCTCAGGTAAACAACCTGATGGAGCTGTGGAGAACAATCAGAACAAAGGTAAAAACTCTTGACATGCGTGAGTGTGTGTAGTGGTAAAGATTGGTTTGAATGTCCCACAAGCTTTCTTGATCAAAATTTCTGTACAAAAGAAGGTGTATATATTTCAATATGTGTTTGTTTCAGCCAAGAAACAGGATGAGGGTGTTGCCATGGAGATGCAGCCCTTAAAGAGTGCTGAAGGAGGGGAGGTAGAGGACAGAGAGAAAAAGAAGACCAACGTTCCAAAGAAGGAGAAGAGTGTTTTGCAGGGAAAGCTCACCAAACTGGCTGTTCAAATTGGCAAAGCAGGCAAGAACTGTTATACTTTGACTGGGCAGGTTTTTGGCTTTTTAGCAGTTGTTAAGGAATTTTCTTATCCATGCTTTAAATGAACACATAAAGTAGATTATATAGCTGTCAGTCCCAGAGAACTTTAACTGCAAGAATGTACAGAAAAGTTCTTTCTGAGTATGAGAAATGAATTGTGGGAGTTGTGTAAAACTCTGCACATTCAGTAAGTTATGTATGTTAATGCACCTCAATAACAGAGACGTAGCCAAAAGATTATGTTCTCAAGAGATACAGGTGGGATGGAATGTGGTGAAAATGGTGTTGATTTTTACTAGACATGCATTATTTAGGCTTTGAATAAAAGCAGAGGTAATGAATCATGTCAGAAACAGAGACTAATTGAGTGACACTGATTGATTCTCCCTTCTTTGAATGTCCCCACAGGTTTGGTGATGTCAGCCATCACGGTCATCATTCTGGTGCTGTATTTTGTCATCAACACATTTGTTGTTGAAGGTCTGTTCACTTACAACAAATATGTTCAATATCGGAATGAACCCTTTTCACACGTTACTGCACGTTACTCATGTCAGTCTTTTAGTGTTGTTTTAAATCTTTTCTTCTTTGCTGCTTATGACTCACTCTTTAAAGCAGACTTTTTGTTTAGCCTTAATATGTAGCATTATGTGTTTTGCAGGTCGCACATGGTTAACAGAGTGCACTCCGGTCTACATTCAGTACTTTGTCAAGTTCTTCATCATCGGAGTGACTGTGCTGGTGGTGGCTGTCCCAGAGGGCTTACCTCTTGCTGTAACCATCTCGTTGGCTTACTCTGTCAAGGTATATCCACACATCCAGCTCTCTTAGCAAATGAAATTTATGGGTGCTATTGGTACTTTGATCAATGAAACAATATGTACAGAGACCAAATTTGGTGAAAAAGGCAGGTTACAGAGTGAACAGTAGAGAGGAGGCCATGTATCAATCAGACTTGAGTAATGTTGACTTTAGTCATAAAGACTACATAAAGAGTAACATAATGGGCTCTACACTTAATTGTAACAGGTTGTTGGGGCTGCATGCAGCTTGACTGGAAAAACTGCAGACATTTATTTGTTTTCTTGCCAGGTGTTAGATTGGAGGATTAATTGCCCTCTGATGTCCTTTCATTCAATATGAGGCCAAAGTGAGGAAATGGTTACCTTAGTTTATCTTTCATCCATCGAACCATCCTTTTCTTCTGCTTATCTGGGTCCAGGTTGTGGTGATAGCATGTAAAGTAAGGTAGCATAGATGTCCCTCTCCCTAGCAACGTTTTACAAATCCTCCTGGGGAATCGAGAGTAATTTCAGGGTAAGGTAATGTTTATAATCCCTCCACTATGTTCATAGTGTATTCTTGGCTCTCTTATTGGTTGGAAATGCCTGAACAAACCCCTGCGAAGAGGCACCCAGAGGGCAATCTGAACCACTTCAACAGGCTCTTTTCAATGTGTTGCAACAAGGGTCTCTAATTTGAACTCCTAACCCCAAACCTCCAGATGTCTGAGCCCCTCACCCAGTCTGTAGGACTGAGCCAAGCCATCCTGTCGACGTTAATTATTTCAGTTACTTGCATCTGTGATCTCATTTTTTCGGTCACTGCGCAAAGCTTATGTCTATAGGTGAGGTTTGAAAAAAAGTTTGGCTGGTAATTTGCATTCCAGCTCAACTCTCTGTTCAACTTAGCAACTTACTCCAGACCAGGAGAGCACAATCTGTTTTTCCAGCAGACAACCAGATTTGACATCATATTTTGAGGTGCTGGTTCTCATCACATCCACTTTGCATGCAACTGCAAAGTGTTCCAGCGGGTGCTGATGGTCAAACCACATGGTGATGAAGCCAAACCACATCATCTGCACAAAGCAGAGATGCAATTCTGAGATCCAAAAACAGGAAACCTTCCTTTCCCCAGCTGAACCTTGAGATCCTGTCCATGAATATCACAAACCCAATTACTGACGAGGGGCACTATTGCCAGAGGCAGTTCTTATTATTCTGTTGTTAAAGTGACTGTTATTTCATTTCTGTTATAATATTACTTGTTGAACCCACTGTGGTCTCAATATCTCTTTTAATTTATTGTTGGTCATTTGTGTTTAATCATCTGAATTTTCTCCCTTGCGTAGTGGAGTGTAGTGTGGCTGCATAGAGGATGGCTCTCCTATGCTTTTTTGTTATAATCAATGTACAGGCTGCAAAATCTATCTAAACAACTGTTGAGTGTGGACATAATGGCTCTGAGGTATGATGTTACACTAGTGTTCATATTAAATGTAATATTAAATTGTAAAAGTGTTATGTAAAGGTTTTCTTTGAATACAGAAAAATCACATATTTATGTAAATCCAGTCCACAGGAAGTCTGAAAAACAAGTCTAATCATCAGCTATATCAGCAACTAGCTTGAAGATATTAATGTAAAGTAGTTAATTTTTTGTATTGTGAGCTTTATAGTTCAAAATCAAGAACTGTTAAACATGAATGTGAACCAGGTTTAATCTGTGTGAACTAAGCTTTAAATTAGCCCTTGTGAAGTGGAAACTTGCACAACACTGATAGGTGAAGCTTTCCTGAGTCCTCAAATGCTGCCTCAAGACAGCCTGGCACAGCAGTCACACCACAAACACACACACACCTAACAGACACAACACGACAGCATAATTAATCAAGCCTGTGGATAGGGGCGCCGGCACCAACAAGTTTAGTTACATTAAAAAATGACACTTGAACACTGACTGGCACACACTGCACACATGCACATACACATGCACACAACGGCATATGCCATATGCAGTAGCATCAGCATAAATTTCCAATTATACACTAAAAAATTATATCCAATAAAACATAGAATTGATATAGGGAATGTGCTATACTCTGAAAATGTAAATGGACTTACTGTTGATGATTACAGTAGGGAATGATGGGGCTTGGTGCTGAGCACTGAAATGTTGTGTTATTTCAATCCAGCCACTTTGTCAGTTCCTTTCACAAGCAAAGTAGGAGATGTCTGCAGTTGTTGGTTGAAGTTCTGTGGACAGGGGCCTCTGCCAAACGTTACCAGTTCACCCTCACTACACATTTGGGTTAATCAGGTGTGTCTGGCAGCTTCCTCCAGCATCTGGTCCAACATACAACCAAGTGATGCATTTGACTTTTCCTCAAGTTTCCAAGATATGACCGCATATTTGATTATACAACTACAAAAAACAACTTTAGTCTTTGCTCTATTGTTGCCTCTATCAGTTGCTTACTAAATAACACTCAGATTCTAAATCTGAATGTTCAGCTAATTACTAAAAAAATGCTTTGTTATGGGATTTATGCAAATCCAATTCACAAATCACACTAGTTTTCACTGAAAATTGTAACTCATTAGTGAAATTACTTTCAATCAGTATGATATATAGCACAAAATATTTTTACTCATATTTGTGCTGCAAGTGATGTTTGTCTGTATGTATGTTTTTGAATTCAGTAAATGAATGGTTACTGATTTTTCCATACCTCCCTCTCTTGTTCCTTCCATCAATCCATTTCTCTTTGCCTCTGTCCTTCCGCCTGTTCTCTATCCACCATAATTCACTCTCATTTCACTCCTCTACACACCCCTCACACATCCCTCTGCTCTCCATTACTATCTCATGTTTAGAAAATGATGAAGGACAACAACCTTGTCCGCCATCTAGATGCATGTGAGACCATGGGCAACGCTACAGCTATTTGCTCCGACAAGACTGGCACTCTGACCACCAACCGCATGACTGTGGTTCAGACGTTCATAGGTGAGTGAAAATCATAAAAAATGTAGTTCACCAAGTGTGTGTTTACTGATCATTTGAACTGCTGTGATCCATGATAATAAAAACACAATGACATGATAATATTGAATAAATGTTTAATTATTAATAATTTTCAAAAACATCTTCACTGCTTTGCAAGGGTCATGAGGCAGTCGTGTACCTGAGTTTCTTCTCTCTCTGATAAGATCATTTATCCCAAAGTGGGTGCTTGATGTGCCTTCAGGGTCTTGAAAGGTTTATTAATTCACTACTATTAATTTTCTATACAACATAAATTTCCCACTTAAGTATGTTTTATATTAGGTTTTCAAACTTATTAAAATGGCAGCAACAAGCAAACTGTATAAAAACTGTTGAAAAATTTGTTGCTGTAGGTAGAACTCCAGAACAGAAGGTTACTTATCATCAATTACTGACATCCATAAAACCTAAATAGGTTTGTAAGTATATCCAGACATTATGGTTGTTGAGTTTGCATTGGCCTTGTTCGAAGTCATCACTCTTCGTGTGTCCTTTTAGTTCATTTGCATGATCTGTGCTAATTGTGGAGAATCCCACTGGAACAACACAGAATCAAAATTTAGTCATGTGCTTCTTTTTGTGCCTTTTCTTTATATATCTGCCATCTTTTATGTCTCCTATTGTAAATTTAAAGGTGTTTCCAACCATTTAGTATGCATTTGTAGCCATCAAGCCCTGATGATATTGGAATATTTTTTAGAATTTTCAAGACATTATGCAACTTAGTCACAATCTAAATAGTACTCCCTAAGAGGAGTAAACTAAATGATGTGTGAATTTGGTGGAGTGCCCCTTCAAATGCTGTCAATAATGTAACTCTATATTACAAGTATTCACAGTAACTTTTTCTTGGTCCATATATCATATATCATTTTATCCTCAAAACTCAATAAAACCACTAGTAAAATAAAACTCTTTTTTGATAGCAGGCAAGTTTTTTCTCTTTTGCTGGCTGCTTCCATTTTCAGGTCACAGATTGGAGATTAAATGTGAAAAAATGTTTCCACTCATACTGAACTCATCAACACATGGCCTTTTTGTACAATAACTATAATTTTAAAGAGTTAAAACAATACAAAGACAAAATAATCAATGTTTTACCTTTTCAACTTCATTTTTATAAAAAAATATATGCTTATAAATTTGAGGCAAGCAACATATTTCAAACAAAGTGGGACAGGGGCAACAGAAGATTGGGAAAGTTGTGGAAAGCTCATAAACAACTGTTTGGAACATCCCCCTGAGCAGGTGTAAATGGTAATAACATGATTGGATGACATGATTGATGAAAGGGGCATCCTCAAAAGGCTCAGTCATTCTCAAGCAAGGATGAGACAAGATTCAGCAATTTGTGAAACATGTGATTGTATCAAGGATATCATTACAAAGGCTCAGGAACACTTTGTAAAACTGTTGCTGGTTTACATAGTTTGTTTGCATATGATTGCATTCGGCTTTTACTTTTGTTATGAACAGCTTGTAGGCATGTTCAATTGTAAATTATGTAATGAACAGTTGTAAATTTATGATAGAGGTAGCAGAGAGCAGATTGAGATGGGTGTGGGCTTAATGTACAGAGATTATAACTGACAGGTGTTAATACTGGATATTTGCTTCCCAGGTGATGTTCACCACCGTGTGATCCCGGATCCTGGACAAATAAACCCTCGGATACTGGAGCTTTTAGTCAATGCTATTGCTATCAACAGTGCCTACACCTCCAAGATCTTAGTAAGTAATGCAATAACTGAAATGCCATTGTTTCACACAAATTCAGTTTCTGCCTTTCTTGTTTTGTTTTGTTTTGTTTTTTTCTTTTGGTGAGACCGTTCAGTAGTCCTGAGTTAATGTCAGTCAAGGTTTGTGCCTTGTGTCAGTATCATCCTTTTTCTTTTCCTCTTACCTGATCCAAGTTTTATCTCCCCGCTGATGTTCTCACTCCTTCTGTAATCTACAACTTGCTTAATCTTACTTCTTAACAGCCACCTGATGTGGAGGGGGGTCTGGCCAAGCAGGTGGGCAACAAGACAGAGTGTGGTCTGCTTGGATTTGTATTAGACCTACAGCAGGACTACAGCCCTGTCAGAGAGCAGATCCCTGAGGAGAGACTGTACAAGGTAGGGAACTACATACTAAATCCACTAATACAAGAATGAGTTTATTTAGAAATAATTTGAAAAATGAGCTACTGCATTTTAAACTGAGGGCTTAGCACAGCTTGTTTGAAATTATTCAACTGATTGCCTTGTCAGTACAGACATGCTTGCGGGCAGTTTCTAAGACAAATGTATTAATATTGCTTTAATATACACATCTTGCATACACATATCCTTAAAGAAAAAAAGAGTACTAGTAGAATTGTACAAGACTTTACATATTTTCTCAAAATGCCTTACCATACAGTCACATATCATATCATATTTTGAAATTAGCTGGTAGGTTTGTGCACTTGCAGACAGATGTAGTGGATAATTCTTTAACTCTTGATGCTTTGTGTTGTAAAGTGGAACAAAAATGGCAAGATACTTTCTGCAATACAAACAGCACCAACATAATTTGTATTGCAACAAAACATTCATCAGGTCTCCTGCTCATAAATAGTCTCTGTAACCTCAGAGGAAAACCTGAAACAAAAAGAAAAAGGAGCTATATTATAACAAAACTTGAGGTTTACAACAATGCTCTGTGCTCAAGATTAATTAGAGTGCAAATCATTTCATTTTTAAATCTATTGCATTACCTTAATCTACATCCAGCAAGCTTTACCAGCTAACATCGTACATCGAACAGATGTTAACTCTGAGGTCCTCCAACCAGTACACTCACAACTCAGATTCAAGTCAGTGTTATGTCTGCCTGCCTTATTTCACTCTCCTCAATCACACACCTCTCTGTTCCTCTCTCTCTCTGTCAGGTGTATACGTTCAACTCAGTGCGCAAATCCATGAGTACAGTGATCAAGCTGCCTGACGGTTCCTTCCGCCTCTACAGCAAAGGAGCCTCTGAGATCATGCTGAAAAAGTGAGTGATGATGGAAGACGAGGGAGGTGGAGGTAGTCTAGGATGACGTTACAGTCACAGTGTGAATAATCAGAGGCAAAAATAGTTCAGTGGTGACTCGATTTGCAGGTAAGAGGCTAACATGTTCTAATCATCAGCGTTTTTCTTCTCTGTCACTATTGTCTGGTCTTCATTTCTACCCAGGTGTTCCTACATCCTAGATGCCAATGGAGAACCGCGCAGTTTCCGTCCACGTGACAGAGATGAGATGGTCAAACAGGTGAGATCTGATGTGATACAGGTCTCTCTGATGTCTCTGATAAAAGTCTAATAGTACCTTTAGTATATTAGCCCAGTATTAATTTTGTTTGAGCTTAAACGGGCGTTTAATGCACTGACTATGTCACTGCACCTCAATTTTAAATTTTTTTTTAAATCTAAAGGTTTTTTGTTATTTTTATAGATTAGAACACTCAGAGCAATTAAACCTTGAGTGAGAAGTGGCATGGAATTGAAATACCCTTGTTTTCTGTCACCTTTTGATCACATCATATTGGTTTCCCTCTGCTGTCTGCAGTACACATCTTTTTGATATAGTATACAGTGCATTCTGACCCACTGGCTTGGAGCATATTTTGCCTGCAGATGTGTGACAGAGAGCAGTCTCACAAAAGAACTCAAAAGACCATTAGACATAAAATATGTACAAGCAGTTTTGTATCATCATCAAATTTACATTCACGTTTCAAACAAATATTAGAATGTAAATGAAAATTTAATCAGTCTGTTTTGTGATGGCTCATGTAGTTTTCCTCCTGCTGGCTTCCTGCTGTAGTCGTAATAATGACTGATTTTTAGGTGATCGAGCCAATGGCATGTGAAGGTTTGAGGACCATATGCATTGCATACCGGGACCTACCGTCCAATCCAGAGCCAGAATGGGACAATGAAGCAGAAATAGTGACAGAGTTGACCTGCATAACTGTGGTTGGGATAGAGGACCCTGTACGGCCTGAGGTAGGGTACTGAAGAGTGTGTCTTTAGTTTTGGTTACAGATGAGCACTGTGCAATCCATTATATGCGGTAATCACCTGTATTTGCACTTTGAAAGTAAGTGGCATCTTGTTTTTGCTTGAACAAATTTCCCTGTCCCTCCAAGGTGCCTGAGGCCATCCGTAAGTGTCAGCGTGCAGGCATCACGGTGCGGATGGTGACTGGTGATAACATAAACACAGCAAGGGCCATTGCAGCTAAATGTGGCATTATTCACCCAGGGGATGACTTTATTTGTTTGGAGGGCAAAGACTTCAACCGACGAATTAGGAATGAGAAAGGAGAGGTGAGGCTGGATCTCATGAGAGGGTTAAGTACAGGATGAACTTACATAGCTAAATTCAGATTTATTCTTTTGGGGCTATTGCTGTACTAAATGTTTTCATTGCTGAAGTGAATTAAAGTGCAGGGTAAGAGGTTGTGAGATTATTCGTGGCTTGGAAAACAAGAAGAAAACCAAGTTCTCAGACATAAAATTGAATTTTTGGGATTTTTCTCAATTATTTTGTCAAATATTTTATTGGAAACAAAAGATAAAAAAAGGAAAAGGAAAATCTCCACCATGCCATGTATTTTGTAAGTTTTTCATATTTTTTCAGTGTTAGGTAAATTAATGAATTAAACTACAAATCAAACAAAGATTTCCCCACAGTACTTCCAAGATGTCCATGCAAAATGTCCCAGTTAAAGGCACATTCACAAGTTGTTCCAAAGTTGAAAGTCCTTGTATTCAGTATGTGTCATGTTTGAAGATTTGGTTTATCCAACAGCAGTTAGTGCACACTATTAAAGCCATCATTTTTTTTTGCTTTCATCTAAATCATTTCATTTAATCCTTAAGTAGCTGCTGATTAGTGATGTTGCTGCACTTTTCTATGGAGTGATAGTTCAAGTTTACACTCTAAAATGCTATGTGGGTTATTACCGTTATGTAAGAGTGCAGTATGCTTGCAGTGACTGCAATAGAGCACCATATAAGAGCCATTTTCAGTGTCCTTCTCTCCATTACACCTGTCCAACACCCTTGCTCAATAGTGACATCTAGTGAAAGAATAGAATAGTTAAAAGGTTTCCTGTCATGTTATCCATCATCACACACTCTTTCTCATTTTTCCCTCCATCTGACTGACAGATTGAACAGGAACGGATTGACAAAATCTGGCCAAAACTCCGCGTGCTGGCTCGATCCTCGCCAACTGACAAACACACACTGGTCAAAGGTGAGTTTATTAACCCAAACACATACCCACACACATTCATTTACACACACAAACTTATAACATTTTTTTGTTTGTTTGTTTGTTTGTTTTTTTGCCTATTTTTGTCCAGGCATCATCGATAGCACCATCACAGAACAGAGGCAAGTTGTCGCTGTAACAGGGGATGGAACCAATGATGGGCCAGCTTTGAAGAAAGCTGATGTTGGCTTTGCAATGGTAACCTGACTTGATATTGACCACTTTTGTTTGTTTGGGGGTTTTTTGATTGTTATTTTTTTTATTTTTTTTGTTTTTTATTTTTTGGTTAAAACCCATCTTTAGTTACATGTTGTTGGAGTAATCACAACAAAACATCTAAATACAATTTGGGGAATAAATGCTCTATAATTCACATTCTCAAAACATTCTTTTTGTTTTATCTGAATATCCCTTCACTTAGCAGTTAAATTGGGATTTATCATGTTGAGGTGCTAGTGGTGAAGGGGCTTACAGACCAAGGACACAGGGTAGATGAAAAAAACATTCTCAGAATACATTTAATGTTTAATTATTTTAAAAAACTGCTTCAAAGTGCATTGAAATGGTCATAGAGGTACTTTGGGACCTCCTGTACAAGAATATGCTTGATTTTACCAATTACTATTTGATAATTTCTATCTTCTAATTTCTGTAGAAATTAGATGATAGAAATTAGATGATAGAGGTATAGAAACTTTAGGGGAACTGTTGTGATATTAGCATCTGATGATTAAAAATGCAAGACTATCTAAAAATAATAAAAGCATAATATGCATTTCAAAAAGTTACAGAAATTTTGCATTTCATTTGAAATAAAAATCATTGTATGAGCAGTGTGCGTATGATTTGGGCATCAGCTCTTACTCGTGTCAAGTGTTGGCACTTGGAGGCAGGACAAAGGAATATTGAGGCAATAGCATTCCATTTCTTGAATGCTTGCATGAATCATGTCTCCTGTTCTGTCTCCTCCTCATTTGTAATGTATGTCAGGGCATTGCGGGGACGGACGTGGCTAAAGAGGCGTCTGACATCATCCTGACTGATGACAACTTCAGCAGCATTGTCAAGGCGGTGATGTGGGGACGCAATGTCTATGATAGCATCTCCAAGTTCCTGCAATTCCAGCTCACCGTCAACGTAGTGGCTGTCATAGTGGCCTTCACTGGGGCCTGCATCACTCAGGTAGACAGATTTATTAATAAACATATATACATGCTGACACACATGCATTCCTATGCACACACACATATATAACAGTCATACACATGTCACTTCTGTTAACATCACTCACACTGTCTGCCAAGACGAAGCAGAAGCATTTATATTTCTACTTAAGGCTTGTCCTGATAGACATGGAAACAGTCACAAATGTTTAATAATTGACTTGCAGTGTTATTTAAAATATTGCATTGTTATTAATAATATTATTTGAAATATATTTTTAGTGATAGAGGGTCAAACATATTAAGATGTCCCCACCCAGAGCACTATCAAGCAAGTATCAGGACACTAACAGATTTACAGGTCAAGTGTGCAGGATATAATGGTATCTAGTGTTGAAGTTGCAAATTGCAAACAAGTATATCCCTCTGCTCAACCCCCCTTCTGCACATGTGTGTGTGAACTGAAAGTCACCACAAAATTCATGAAAGACCTCTCTAGAGTCAGTGTTTGGTTTGTCCATTATGGGCCACTGTAGAATCATGGCGGTACAAAATGGTGGACTCCATAGAAGAGGACCCACTCCCTCTATAATTATAAAAGGCTCCATCCAAGGTCATGAAAACATAACAATTCTTATATTTTTTAGCTGATACAGTTAATGAAAACAAAGTTATATTTTATGTCTGCCATATACTGCCAATAGATCCACCATAACCATGTACACTGTTTTTTACAGCTGAGATGAGGCTCTAACCCTAAAGTTACAAGCAGTAAAGGGTGGTGTGCGCAATTTTTGCTTCTCTAAATATTATAGAAGTTTAAGAAAAATACTTTTAAATTTGAGATGAGACAAAATACTACTAAAATCCTCAACTTCAAAGAAAGCCACCACCTAATATGTGTCAGAATTCACTCCCAGTGTACTATTTTGTGAACTATATTATATCATATGTGAAATCTATGAGTGTAATGCCCTCAAAAATTCCTACTGTGCAATAAAAAGCAGTGTGTACTGCACCTACACTGCTTTCTGCTAACTGTTCCACAATGCCATGCATCACGCTTTAAAGATGAAATAGAATGGAGGTGATCATGCTGTGGTCATCTCATTCAATAATTATGAGCAGCTGAATTGGATATTCTGTTTGCTGAGGAGCACATATACAATGAAAAACTAAAAAAATATGGTAAATGGTAAATTAACAGATTGACTGAAATTTTGGGCTCAAATTATTGTTGGGAATGAGGTCCTGATGAAAAACAGAAGGAAGTAGCCTTTTACAACTTCCAGTGTTTGAGTAAGTGAAAACCAGATTCATCCGAGCGTGGTTCGTGACATGGGCCTGTGGTAACAAATCTCTCTGCAGGACTCTCCTCTGAAGGCAGTGCAGATGCTGTGGGTGAATCTGATCATGGACACATTTGCTTCTCTGGCTCTGGCCACCGAGCCCCCTACTGAGGCCCTTTTGTTACGGAAACCCTACGGCCGGAACAACCCGCTTATCTCACTGACCATGATGAAGAACATCCTGGGCCATGGAGTGTACCAGCTGGTCATCATCTTCACCCTGCTGTTCATAGGTGCCCGTACACATGCACACACACACACATGCAGAGACAATCAAGCATACAGTTTCATCTATACTGAAGCAGCTTGTTGTATTTGGCTTTGATCAACAGATTTATTCTGGAATAAGGATGGTTAGGTTTTGTTCTTTAACCTAAAATAACAAGAAAAAAAGGGTGCATGGTGGTAGACACATTCACACAGATATACAGCTACCTGAACAGCCACAGTTCTAAGCTTGTTTTTTGTCCTGCAGCATATCAAGCACTGCATAATGAACAACACCGCAAATTATTCAACCTTTCGTGGCACCTCATTTAATCCTTTTTTTACCATCCAGGCGAGCGCATGTTTAACATTGACAGCGGCCGCAACGCTCCCCTTCACTCCCCTCCCTCTGAGCACTACACCATCATCTTCAACACCTTCGTCCTCATGCAACTTTTCAACGAGATCAATGCTCGCAAGATCCATGGAGAGAGAAATGTTTTTGACGGAATATTTTCCAACCCCATCTTCTGCTCCATTGTTCTGGGGACCTTTGCTGTGCAGGTAATGTTAACCCTGTAATGCGTTATTTCTTTTTCTTTTTTTTTGTCATGCCTTTGTTTAATAATGATGTTAAAAAATAAAGAGGAAAAGAGGAGAAGAGAAGAGAAAGCATGAGTGAGATTACATAAAATAAAGGTCCCTGACTTGAACCAAACCAGATAATATACATTTCCTTGTTGTAAATGAGCCATACTTAACCTGACTGAGCATCTGTAACATTTAGTTGAAGTGCTTGGGACCAAATTTTTTTAGGTGGTGTCTTTGGGGGGAAACAAGTGACCCTTAGCATGTCATGTGTTTATCGTATTTTAAATTGTTAAGTTTCAGGCTGACTAAATAAAATCCTGTAAATATTTAATAACTGTTTAAAAAACATCAAATCAATTGTGATGTCCATCCATGTTAACGGTATTGTAACATTGCTAAAATATTTTTTCTCGCTCACTGGTTGTTTTGAACTGTCAGTTGAGTGGGTTGTGAGGATCAAAGGGAAATTGCAAAGCCTCAGAGATCTCAGGGGAACAGTGCAGAGAAAGAAGACACAGAAAATGATTGTGTCCACGAGATGATTGTGGTTGTTAAGTAACTACTGGACTCTAACCATGGGCACTGTGCAATATTTCTGAAGTTAAACAGGCTCAAATGTCTTCTTGCTTCTTCATGCTGGGTGCTGTGCATAGTTTGTGGAGCTACAAAAAACAATGTGATTATGTCCAGGTCTTGACCACTTGTTAATTGTCACACCATCTTTCACAGTGTAACCTTATGCTGCCCCAAACACAAGCCCAGATTTAAGACTCCAAACTTTACCAACAACAGCAGTCAACACAGACAAAATATACTGTGCAGGGAATTTTGAGTACACAGAAACAAAGAGAGGCAAACAAAGACAGTGAGAGATGGTGAAAGAAGAAGAGGAGTACCTTCCAAAGCTTTTCAGTCCTCTGTGGTACTCTGGGGAGAAACAAGAGAAGAGAGAAAGCTAGAGGGGGAAGGCAGTGATCTGGAGTGTGAGAGCAACAAAGAAACAGTTAAGAGAGATTTGGAAAATAGGAGATGAGAGAGAGAAGATTGGAGACAGCTTGAGAGTGGTGAGGGGGGTGTTAAAGAGAAATAAGTAAAAAAAAAAAAAAAAAGATGGATCTCTCCTCCCTTCAGACTACTGTATGTGATACACTGTATCACACTCCCAATGAGATTTCTGGCAGTTTGGTGTCAAGATAATAGTGTCACTCTGATAAGTCTTATTCCTGGTGTGAATGATCACGTTGCTATAAAAAAATGCTGTTACTGGGGCAGGTAGACCTGTAGGAGTCTGGTGTTACTGAGGTCCAGCTTTTTAGAAGCAGACTGGAAACAAGCCACAAGGTTGCTTTTTCGATGCTGGAAGCATCACTAACACTAGTTCTATTAATGCACTTAGATGGCATTTTTAGTCAGTTACATAAGCTTGGGTGGCATGATTGCTATGATGACTGTGGCTGACGCCATGTGTTCCCAGTTCAACGTTCATCTTAATTCACTTCAAGGCATTACAGCAGCTCCACAGTACAACACAGTTTTTGCTTTGTTTCCTGTTAAATAGATTCAACCATATTGCCTGGTCTTGTGAATTATCTCAAATTTTGACTTATAATTCTAAAGTATTAAGAGCTTCTTTGTTTGAAGAAACTTAAAAAAGGGATCAATGTTGTGATTTCTTTTTCTCTGTGAGCATTTCCAGACTCATAATTGACCAGAAGGATAAAAAAAATCTACCCAGCAAACCAAGGAATATCATTTCTTTATGTAAAACTCTCTTCCTCCAAGTCAAAAAATGGTGCTTACATTAACTACAGTGCAACGTAGCCCTGAGCTGCTAGACCCAGTGAGAGATAAGGAGCCAGCCACAGAGGACTGTTAAGCACACTTCTTTCTAACTCCACATCAATACGTTTTTTATTTTCAAACTTTTAGACTACACTGAAGAAGTGCACAACATTGGGATGTATATAGTAGTACTCCGCAACGCCTGGCAACACACACTGATTTGTAAACTATATCATTAATACTGTAGTTTCCTTTAAATGACAGAGTGCAATGACTCCTAAGTGTAAAAAAAGATAAAATTAGGACAACAATCCTGCCTATCCAAAGTGTCCTCCTTCAAGCACTGAAAGCTGCACTCCTGCACTAAACTGCATCATGTCAGTTATTCCAGCTGTCAGTACAACTTTATGTTATCTGGTCAAAGTGGGTAACTTTTTAAACAATATTTAATTCATAAGAAACCAACATGATTGAGTGATTTTCTGAACCCTGAAAGTTCTCTACTTTTACTAGTGTATGTACTGTGCTACACTGTAGCATGTCATAGATAACCGATAGATATGAATGTGGCTCCAGGAAATACTTTTGAAGTTTACTGCTTGACAACACATTTAAGCTTACTAATAAGAGTGATACTTAAGATATGCATGGAGAGAAATATTTAAAACACAACTTGTCATTTTACGCTTGCAGTTTAGGCTGTAAAGACTTACAGAATGGCAACTACTGAACTTTACAGTGTTATTTGAGGCTTTTTTTTACCTTTAACCAGGCTAGCTGTTTCTCCCTGCTTTAATAATTACTCTAAACTAAGCTAATGTTTCCTGGCCGTAGCTGCATTTTTACTGCTGAGAGTAGTATGAGAGCGAGAGTGGTATCAATCCTCTCTCACCGTACCTCATGAAACTAAATGCTGTACTCAAACATAAAATGTTTTTCCCTTAAAACTGTATTTATATGTGTGACAGTCATGTTGTCTTTCCTTGTGTTTCTGCTGCAGATCGTGATTGTGCAGTGGGGAGGGAAGCCCTTCAGCTGTGCTCCTCTCAATGTGGAGCAGTGGCTCTGGTGTCTGTTCGTAGGAGTTGGAGAGCTGCTCTGGGGGCAGGTAAGCAGCTCTTCAGCCTGCTGAGTCAAACCACGCTGAGCAAGTGTAGGCTGGCAGGCTTGATTTACCTAGAGTTCCCTCTGAGGTGAGGTTAGATAAACATTTTTCCACTGACTTAAATAAGACCTCTGATATAATTTATTCTGTGATTAAACTGACAGTTGAAATAATCTGGTTTTATCAATTCCATCAAATATGTCAAATGATTGGAAAAAACTCATAGCTGCTTGATATTACAACATACAAGTGTGGTCAAGTGGTCAATGTCACAGTGCAACAAACCTGGCCCCCAGGTGATCGCTACAGTGCCGACAGAGCGTCTGCCTTGCCTGAAGGAGGCAGGGCTGGGCCTGGAGCCAGGGGAGGAGGAAGGGGAGGAGCTGGCAGAGGATGAGGAGGAGATCGACTGCGCTGAGAGAGAGCTGCGCCGCGGACAGATCCTCTGGTTCAGAGGCCTCAACCGCATCCAGACCCAGGTGCTGTTTGAGCAGTCCAAACCTAATCTCTCTTACAGGAACACACACACACCACAAAACACTACATTGCCTCGATCAGAAGTGTCACTTGTTCATAACACACAAGCAGTTTGTTAAGGGGGAAAGGTAGATAAATATGCTTTACAAAGAACATGAACTTGAACATGAATGCACAATTTTTGCATGTATTGAAATAAATGTTTATGATGAAATTCCAATTGTAAATTATTTGAATTTTATATAATAATTATATTGCTTAAATTCATATTGTTTTCTAATTGTGTACTTACACCGCCTCAATAAACTGCTGGTGTTGTGACCTTTACACACTCACTAATGAGATTTTTGGAAAGATAGAATGGCATCTACTGCATTTTTGACACTTCTTAATACACGTAAAATGTTAGTTCAGTTTAAAAGATGTTTCTGATTTGTTCATTCAAAAGTCAGTCTGACTCTCATCCTGTCTCTGCTGTTCTTCTGACTTGTGCCAAACATACTGATTCAATTTTTTTCTCTCCAATACAGCCAACTTTTCTGCTCTGATTGTGTGTGTTTGTGTGTGTGTCGCTGCAGTGGCACTTGTGTGTATGAGTGTGTGCACATTGTGTACAAATTAAAGCTAAGTAGACAGCCTCTTGACTTGCTTGATGCTTTAACTGATTGATCTTTGCAATGCTTCATGTGCCAATGGTCATAAAGTCAGCAAAACAGCAAAAACACAAACAACTATCTGCTGCTCAACAGCCTGTCCAGACTCTCCGCTTAAGTGCCTGTCGTTACACAGTGGCCAGTTTTTCATTCAGAGGGTTTGGCGAAACAACATATACACTTGCAAGCATACAAACATAACCTCATATACACATACAGTCATCACTTGTAATTGCACCTTAGAATAGCAGTTGTGATGCATATCTCTAGGGCACACTTCCCATCAAAAGGAATTAGAATGGCGTGTCTGTCGTTTCTGCTGTGACAGAAAATGTTTTTAAAGTGACCTCAACACACATGCACACTCAGAACGGCCTTTCCTGCCTTCACTGAGTGCTGCTGTTTTGTCTTTGTCCTGCAGATGGAGGTAGTGAGCACGTTCAAGCGAAGCGGTTCGTTTCAGGGAGCGGTGAGACGGCGCTCCTCCGTGCTCAGTCAGCTCCATGATGTAAACACTATCTCTACCCCCTCTCACGTAGCTCTCTCCACTGCAACAGCCAATACCAGCCCAGCCCCTGGGAGTGAGTCCGCCGAACGCATGTACACACATTAACACACGGAAACACAAACACACACACACACACACAGACACACACATGCGTATACCTACATAAACACTTGCAGTTACTTTCTCTCTCTTGCACTCATTTGTAGACCAAACACACACTGCTGCACGGCACGTGGACTGCAGTATTTTTACTCCATGGTTGTGTCCCCTCTGGCTCGCTCGCTGCTCGTGTTTGTGCAATGTCTCCTCTATTTTTTTCTCTTATTTTCCCTTTCAAACAGCACCCAGTCCAGACCGGCTATGTACCTCTGGTCTGCTCTGATCTGGTCTGGTCCAAATCCAGTCCCAGTCTCAGTCCAGAGTCTGTTTTGTTGTTGAGTGTTGGTCGGTGCAGGAGGCAGCTTGCTATTTTCTCTCTGTCTGAGGTGTCCTGACAGAAAAGGTGAAGTATTGTTTATAAAGGTGGAGCAACAACAAGAAGAATTCTAAATGATGAAAAGAGTTTGATTCACTTGATTTTCAAGTTAAAGATGCATCCTTACATTCAGAGAGCTAATGGCAGCTCCTCCTGCACCATGTGTTACTTCTTGTCTGTGAATGAGGTCAAGCGTGGTTACTGTGGTTGACCCCGTTGTAAACATCTCTCATGTAAAAAAGTGTTGTCGTGTCTTTCCTTTATAAACAAAGAAAATATATCGTAACAATTGTGACTCCTATTAAACTGTAGAAAATAGTACGATAAGATTTCACTGCCATGGAATTCATACTCATTACCAGATGGCTTTCATATGGCTTCTGCAATTCTCTAAAATGTAAACCTTCGAGTATAAAAGCCCTATAACACACTGCTGTTTCTACAGACTACGTAAAAAAAAAAAGTTTCCCTTCTCCTTCTCTATCGCTCCTGCTTTCTTTCCTCTTCTTCTGCTCCTCTCAGTTTTGTCCGGTGCTGCAATTGTTATCAACTGGTTATTTTTGTAACAGTATTTCCAGCTCCGACGTCACAAGTTTGGCCCCCCTGATGTCTCCAAAAAGTCCTGATTTTTCTCTCTGTCCAGTCTGTTTTTCCCCCTCTCTTACTATCACAGTTCTCTCCTCTTTCTTCTATATTTATGAGATATTACAGGTTCCCTGTTTGCAGAAATATTTTGTGAAATGTGTTATTATTGTTCTTCATTAGTAGAATTGTTCTTTTGTAGAGGTATTTAGATTTTATCAAATCTAAATACAGGCTCTTGTGTAGCATAACGATAAGATTTCTTTAGTAGATTTCTCTTAATTTTTCCCTTTTATGTATCTTACTTTGTTCTTTACCTCATCCCTTTTTGTCATCCTCCATTTTCCTAACTAGTGTAGCATCCACCCCTCATGTTTTCTCTTGATTTTTTTGTATGTCAGTTCCGCACGTGTCTGTTTGCAAGTGTGTTTAATTGTGTGCATTTGCTGGCATATCCGAGAGCCGTAGTTTGACTTGTGTGTGTTTCTCTCAGTGTGCGAGTGCTCTATGCTGAATGTGCTTGTATGCCTGTGTATGAGTGTGTGCTTGTGTGTGCATGTGTGTGGTTGTGCTGTCTCTTCCTTTAGTGTCTTCATCTGTATTCTCAGTTGCTTCCCCTTCCCTTCCTTGCTCCCTTCCCTCCTTTCATTCCACGCTGCCTTCCTCCCCACGTTGCTCCATCACCTGTAAGTAGGTGTAGATACAGAGAGGCCCAAGTTGGCACTGCGGACACCTCATTGTTATCATCTGGCACAGTCACTAAAAGTTACCTGACTTTGTTGAAGTACTTTGGAACTCATCCTTCTCTCCACAGCTTCACAACATCAGTATGTTATAAAATTTATAATATCAAGAGTAGAGCTGAGTATACTGCAGAATTGGCTGCCTGTTAGACAAAAGAGGTAATTTGAACAAGTTGTGGAAGGAGGGATGTACTTTCAAAGTAACATACTCAGGTTCAGGCCCACCACTGCTAGCTCATTGCTTGCTTTTTCAATTCTTTTCCCGTAATGCAAAGAGCTCGCTGTGTCAAAATCTGTTATTTAACAGCAGTATGACACATACTTTCATTCTGAGGTCATTCTCTTGCGGTTCAGTTCCTGATTAGTAACAAAATGAATTTTGACAAATAGATGAGACAAGGAGGGAATGTGAAGGAGCAAGCATCAACTTTGAGTTTAAGGTGACCCAGGTTTGCTACTCTGAATTGCCTCATGTTGAATGGAGACAGCCTGTGGTCAAATAAAACATGTCCCTGTTTGTTTTAGCTTTAAGTAATGGGCTTTTTGCAAAAAGCAGAATTCATATCATGACAAATAAACTTTCAGTCACTGGACAATATATCAACTTATTCACCGCACAGACTATCTGTGTTAATACTGTTTTTGTATCATCAAATCCCATAAAAGACCAAAACCACAATGAATGTGAACTACCAACAAGAATTTTTTTTATGTATCAAAACACCGATAGATTATTCCTCTGTGTCATTGAGCTCCATTGTTGTCCAAAAACTGTTAGCATGCTGTAGTATAATGTTTACCGTGTTCAGCATCTTAGTTTAGACTTTTAGCATGCTAATATTTGCTGATTAGCGCAAACACAATGTACAATTGAAGTTGGTATAAACGTTGTGCAGGTACCTTTTCATACTGTAGGAAATAAAACTCTGATCAGATGTTGGTGCTGTATGCAAATGTTGACAGTCACCAAAGTTATTCAAATTCATCCTGAGAGAGACCTGGCTGTCTGTACCAAAAGTCAAGGCAATCCATCAAAAAGATGAGATGTTTTACTTAAAACCTCAAACCATTAATGAGAGCCATAAATGTCTGTATATAACTTGATGTCAGTCCTAATTTTAGATAATAGTTGGAGACATTTCACTTGACCTGCTGGTGGCAGTAGAAGAAAAATCAGGGGATCACCAGAATCTTTTCTGCTGTGGACTGATTTATCAAAATTGGCTTGTTGTTAGATTAAAACACATCAGCTTGCCACACTGGTTTTTTATGGGGTTTGATGACCATCCCTCAAAATTAGAATATTACCAGCCTTGTTCTGTAGGTACTTTCCCATAGTCTGATGATATTCTCTGATATGCGCACACTACAAATGTCTGCCTATGTGTTATCAAGATGGAGTGACCTCCCCATCTGCACTGCTGCTTGTCTACAATCAGCTTCAGGGTTATTACTGTACCCCACTACCCAGAGTTCTTTGCAAAGCGAACCCAGCCCTCAGGCTTGGCACTTTGCCCCATGACAGAATGACTTGCTTAAGTTCTGACGTTGAGACTTTCACCTCCCTGATTTTTACAGTCAAATTTGTTATCTTTGGTTAAGAAAAAAGTCCAGGGATATCTGAAAAATACATCTCAAATATTAACAAAATATATCAAAATTATTTCGGTAGATGTCACTGTTTCATGGTTTCATTCACCTGAGCTGTGCTGGACCTAGTGATCCCTCTGGATCTTTTCAACTGATCTATGGATCCAGTTTGTTTTCATTTCAGACTGGGCTAGCTTCCACTACATGCATTTAGTCAGGTAGGAAAATAAGAGAGTATGAGAATTTACGGTATTCATGAAAGACAAAAGGGAATAAGATGTTTAGGCTAAATCTCAAATCCATCCTCAGCTCCTCAATCCTTGGCCTAAGTACTTCAAATTAAAAAAAAAAAAGATTACAGCCATCGCCCTGAGGTTCAAGTAGTTCATGATTAGGACACATGAAGAGAATGTGCATAAATTTGAGGAAGGTGTTGCTGATAAGTTGCTATGGATTACAGCTCAGTCATTACATATAAGAGGGTGGGTGATGGGTGCTCAGAGTTAAACCCCACGGTGGAAGATGGGAGCCATTAACCAGTCATGTCCCTCACAGCTTCTCCCTGTATTTATGTTGCGTTTTCTTCTCATAAGCAGTTGTTTTGCACACAGCAGCCTCTCTACCTTCCAGCGCCTATTCCTTCTCGTACTTTAACCATCATTGTTTTTCCATCAAGCACTGCTGAAAGAGCCGACAGGGAGAGAGAGAGAGAAAGAAAGTGGGTGAGAAAAATAAGTAACACAGCAGTGCCCTGACCTTCAGGCCTCTCTGGTCACACTGTGGGCGTTATATACTCGAAAGTTTACCCTTTCCATGGAGACCAAATGAAAACAAACCAAGCGCTGACGAAGTGAGAAAGTAACATTCTGAAACCTTCTCAGTCTGCATGAGGTGTTTTTCTACTGTCTGACAGGCTCTTTGGAAAAACAGATAAGCACTGAACCTACTGCTTGACCGTCTGTCTGTGTGTCTGTCTGTCTGTCGTCTGTCAGTCTGTCATATATGCCAGAGTCATATATAGAGACTCCTCCAAGTTTGGCCAACTGCAGCACTGATCTCCATTCAGCTGCCTGACCATCCACGTCTCATAATCACAGTTTGAACTCCAGTGGGTGTTGCAGTCGACATAGCGCTTCTTTGTGTATCTCATTTGGCCAAACTGTCTCTGTGTAAGGCTCTGCGTTCCTGTGCCTGTCAGTATATTCGCACTGAACTGTCGTCTGTTTCTTTTGAGCTCATGCTGCTTCTTTTCCTCTGTTTGGGCTTGGGGGAAGGGTGCATGGACCAACTGCTATGGCAAAAGAATGTGTTTACGCACGCATAGACCATCGACTGCATAATCCACCTTGAAGTACACTCATAGAACTCACTCTGTTGAATGTGTGTGTATGTGAGAGTGAACAAGAGAAAGAGACAGACAGAAAGAGAGCATACGTGACAAAGATCTGATTCAGCATGACCTGGCTGCCTCTTGTATGTGTGACAGGGCTGACACCCGAGCTTCGCTCCAGCCTTTGAACCAATCACCTTCTGTTCCAAGTAATCTAACCAATCACATACTGTTCTAACCTGCTGATTCTCTGTGATGTCACCTTTCTGTTTTGCAAGACTTGTTTTTCTATCCCGCAGCAACCTCATCATCAACATCATCATCATTTCAATCACTCTTCTCTCCTCTGTCTCTCACCGCTGCATGGCTGCAGTACATTTTGCACATATGCGAATGTGCGTTTGTGTGGGTGTGTGTGTGTGTGTGTGTGTGTGTGTGTGTGTGTGTGTTCATAGAGATGCTGACAGATGAGCTGATGTGTTTGTGTGTCTGAACCAGATTTCTTTAACAAACAGCACCCATGATTGACAGCTGTCCAATGCATGTAGATATCAGCCACTACGCTGCGCAATGTGGAAACAACTCTGTTACACTACTACTGCTGCTGCATGCATGTTTGTGTGTGTTTGTGTGTGTAGGGTCACTGCTATAGGTTCTTTTCAGTTTCTTATGTTGTTATACATTAAACTAACACAAACTATCGCTGCTTCTTTTCCATCTGTGCCAAACAACCATCCTCATCTGTTTGTATGTGCATGCATGTCATTCAGTGTGCTGAGGTATGAGTGTTTTCCCCAAAACATACTGTATCATCCCACACATACACACAGACACTCTCACACACATGAACACACACGTCTTAGATGTGAAGCGTTTGCAGCTTCTGTGGTCTTTGCGATGGTGGCTACCGAATGCTCTTGTCTTGTGAGGTCTGGTGTGTGAGAACTGACAAAAACATGTCATTAGCCAACTCATTTTAAACACCTTGTTTTTTGTTTTACTTTTGTCTGTTGAAGACACACAGGATCAGGTGGATGCTCTGTTGACGCTGTATCAGTCAAGATATTTGTGTTCTCAGGCTTAAAGCACTGTATCTTGGTATCTTTAAAATGGAATCATCAGAAAGCATCTTGATGTTGAAATAGTACACTGGCATCACTTGTGATACACTTGACTGTTAATTTAAGTGATAGTTACACGCTTACTCCAAAACTGTGTCACATTAAAACAAATCCTAAATGTCATATTCTTTATAGTAAAGTTAAGTTAAGTTTTTCTTCATCCATTATCAGATAAATTTACCTCAGACCTTATCCAAAGACTGAAAGCAGGAGTGAACAGATCCAGGAACCAACACCTCTAAAGTTGTGGTTATTATCAAAAATAATGACAACTCTTCTAAATAATAGAAGAAGGTATATTTCTAACAGTAAAAGGTTTCTGTCTTGGTTTAATCCAGATAGTAAGAATATTTTAGGCTTAAAGAGCAAAGTCAAACATACTTTTTTATTTTCATTTATATATTTATTTTCATTACATATCTATATATATATATATATATATCTATATCTATATATTTATTTGATTTAACACAATTATGAGAAATAAAATTTATCTCGTATAAGCTTTGACTGAAACCACCTGGCCCTGACTGTCTTTATGTCTATCACTCTGTTTGTCTGCTGGAGGACACAAGTCTGGGTTTCCCTTGTCTCTTTTTTGCCCTTTTTCTTGTCTGACTTTCTTCTCTCTCTTGTGGTCCCTCCCTCGTCTTTCTTCCTTTGACAGATGCGAGTGGTGAAAGCATTCCGTAGTTCGCTGTATGAGGGCCGGGAGAAACCAGAATCCCGCAACTCCATCCACAACTTCATGGCCCACCCAGAGTTTCTCATAAATGACCTCATCCATAACATCCCACTGATCGATGACACTGACGTAGATGATGAATCAGAGCTCAGCAGATACCAGCACCTGCACCCGGCCCTCCGCAAGCCGCCACCTCCTCCTACCCAGCCCCAGCCTGCAACCCGTGCCCGTCCCACACGTCCCTACCGTCAATACAGCCTCCCTGTGACCCCATGCAACCGAAACAACAACAACAACAGCAGCAGCAGCAGCAGCAGCAGCATAAGTTCACCAGTCACCCACTGCAACAAAAATAGCACCCATGCAGTTACCCATAACAACTGGAGCCCCAGTTACCACAACCGCCACCAACACCCCCATAACATAAACCATAATCATGGCAGGCACAAGCCGGTGAAACCCCCTGCCCCTCACCTGGCCCATCTCTACTGCGTGGAGACCTCCTTATAACTGAGCTGAACATGGGTCGGGGGAGAGGAGAAGGGGAATGGAGTCTCGGAGAGGGGAGGAAGGGGAGCAGAAGAGAAGGGCTGAGGACTCATACATGACATTTCATCCAATCTCCCTTACAACAAGCCAACAAGAGGGAGTGAAGGTTGAGGGAGGTACAGGAGGGAGTGGACAATGGCTGGAGACTTCTGCTCGCAACTCCCTGAGAACATTGTGACTTTCCCTCAGTGTGCTCTTGCTCCAGCCCTCTCTGTCTGAACCCTTCACACCACCATCCCTGCCCCCTTCGGCCCTCGAACCCACCACCCGGTCTGTGGCCCTCCCTGAAGAACCACCTCACCCTGCCTGACCTCACATACACTCGTCACACACACGCACAGGACTGCTCTTGCTGCTTTGTCCTGAGCGACAGTGGGTTGGGAAGGGAGGGGGATGGACATGAAAACACAACACATCCCTCAGTGCTTCAGTAGAACAGGGCCATGTCAGGGCCAGAGGCTGACTCACTCTGTTTCTATTGGTGTTCATCATTAGCGTTGTTGTCATTACCCACCTATCGACCTGCCTGCCATGGCACCATAGCCACCACCACTTTTCTTGCGATACAAGTAAAACGCTTTGTTAAAGCTTTAACTAGACTTCAGTCAATTCCATCCTCTGATTCATTTATTTATCAACATAATGGTGCTCATTAATTTCTTTCTTTTACTTAAGTTTATTTATTTTTCTTCTCTCTCTGAAATTTTACATGACATTTTTTTCTTTCAGTCCTATCTCTCTTTCAATGTGTATATGTATTGTCTTGTCTCTTCTGAAAAAACTAGCAAAAATATAACAAAAACAGAAATTGCAAACAGAGATACTGTTCATTTAAACCTAATAGTAAATAGAATGGCTGCAAAAAATAACAAAAGGATGAGGGAAATACATATATATTTGCACAGTAAATGTGTATGTATATGTAATTTGAATGTCTAAGAAGTGACAACACAGAACTCTTTATGTTCATCACTGTTCTTTCTCCAGCCCGACCTGCCCAATCTTGCCACCCTGTAATGTCCCCATGACCTGTTATCTGTAATACTGTTTGCCCTACTATATGATGACACACTGAGTGGGATCTTACATTAATTGTGATGTATACGTGTATACATACATTAGCACCATACAGGACTAACATATTTTACAGCCTCCTGCCATGCTGATGAATTGATAGTATGTATGGGTAATATCTATGGAACTCACCCAGGTGGAGCTCATGGGTGACATCCTCTTCTAATCTCTTCATTTCTGTTATGTGTTTATCATCTTCTTTCTTGCTGTTCCTCAGTCCATTTTGTTATTTCCTTTGTTCACTTCAGTGTCCTGCCTCATCCCTTCTGGTCTTTCATCAGTGTGTGTGTTTGCGTATCAGTTCTTTTGTTTGTTTGTTTTTTTTGGAAAACCGCTGAATGCTTGTGGAGCATTAACCCTTTAATTGCCATCAAAGACACAATGCACAGGCGATGGCCCTTTAAGAATAAGGTACAGTCAGTTCAAACCTGCTCCTGCTCATGTGCCATTGGATCATCTCCATCTTGTACCAGTGCCCTCTCCATGAATATTGTGGACAAAGACATTGTGGACAAAGACATGTTTGATCTAGTCATTTTTACAGAGTACAAAGAAACATCCCTGTTTGATGTCAACTAACCACTAGAGCAATCAGGCCCGTGTCAAATGTCAGTGTTCCGTTTTAGCTTTAGGCCCAAAGCCAGATCAGTCAGGTGCAACCATGAGAGCTCATGCATGATGTCCTTGTGTCAAATACTGTGCATTTCCCATCTTCATGTTGTAGAATTAATTGATTGGGATACCTTAAAAATGCACATATTCACTTTCTTGCCACCTTCATGTCTGTCTAGTGAACATAAGACTAGACGTAGCAGCATAAAGACTGGAAACAGGTAGTCAGTCTGGTTCTCTCAAAAGTAACAATAAATGTCTACCAGCACTTAATAGGTCACTTATTAACATGTTTTATCTCATTTGTTAAATGTTGGAAAAAACAGGGTCTCCATCAGTTTAAAAACTGTCACCAGTTCAAGCTTTGGTCTAGCTATTGTAGCTACGAAGCTCATCTCACAATTATCATGTGTTGATTTTAGCAAAAAAATCTGATTAATCAAATATTTTAGTTGGTTAATCAGATTTTATGTTGTCTGTCTGTGTCCATGTCATATTTATTAAAAAATCATTAACAATAGTTGTTATATATTGTTGAAGTTGTAGAATGTAATATAAAATAAATAATTGGGCCTGATAAGGGTTTTACATTAGGCTTTCATACTCTGGCTGCCATGTTGGTGAAACAGATTTTAAATTGCATTCTGTTGAATAAAAAATCTGAATCTAAACATGATCAATCCTGCAGATACCCTGCAAAACCAAAGTGTTAAAAAGTAGTTATATTTGATAGCGTGTTATATGCCATTTTTTTTCTTGAACTCACTTAGTAACTTGTAATAATAGCTTGGCACAAACCCCACATAAAACCATGCTTCCACTCTTTGGTTTTTGCGTGGATTGAACGAATGAGACAAGATTTGTTCACCGGTGAGCTTTAGAGGTGCAGTCAGAAGATTTTTGGAACTTTTGATCAGAATCAGGCTGACCATCTTCCGTTTTTTTGTTAACATTATCATTAAACTCTGCAAGAAAGCAAATAAGCGCATTTGCCAAAATGTCTAATGCTTAGACATATCATGTCAAAGCTGTCTGATGTTAAACACAGTGCATGAGCACACCCCAGTGATAAAAAGAGGATAATCAAAAAACATTAGGATGGCCACCCATGGGATGAGGGGTACATTGCTTGTGATGTCACATTCCACGGTCAGTTTGTCAACTCCACCTCAACATTCCATGGAACATACATTCCAAACAACTGCATCACATTCCAGACTGGGTGTGAGAGGGCCCTCCTGTATCCCATGTTGCACTAGGTGTGGGTGAACCACTGACTTCATGTTGCCTCACAGAGTGACTGCAATACAAAATAGGACCCGCTCCCCTCTTCCCTCCCTTCCCATCCCCTTCCTATAGGTTATCTCCTGTTGACTTCTCTAGTTTATCAACTGGCTCTACCATCAGAGAAAGTCAAGGGCAGACAATATGCAACAGACTGCCATGTCAACACGTGTATCTGGACATAGGATTAGAAATACGGATGACAACATACAAACATGGTGAGAGAACATGTCTGTCCTGCTAGTTCTGTTTCAGGATGCACGCAGGGCTCTCTGGGAACACCCTTACCTGTACAGAACTCTGTCTTCTTGAATGCTCATCTCCATCGCCACCACCCTGACCTGACCTGTTGGAACAGGCGGGTGGTGACATTGTATTGGTCTGTCTGTTTTGAAGCATGCATTTGGTATCATTAATGTCACTCTTTATGTGTTAGTAAATCATTTAGGCTACTGTCACTACTGTGTGCTATGATCTCTCCACATCTGCTCTCTTCCTCTCTCTTTCTCTCTCTCTATCTCTCTCTCTTTCTCTCTCTAACACATAAACACTCCTATCCTGTTCAAGTCAAACCTATTCTATTTCAGCACCTCTTAGCACAGCTCTAAATGCTTTCTGCAGTATACAAAAACACACAGACACACACGCATACATACACATGAAACAAGTGAATAATCTACAGTTGTGTAAATTTGACTGTCCAGTTCCAGCCATCTCTGTCCATCTGTCCAGCCACGTTACATCATGATGTTGTGAGACAGTTTCACTGAAGGCAAAACACAATGTGAAAAAGAATATATTATATTTAACAAAAAATTATAAATTGTACAACTGCACCACTACTGTATAGGCCGCCCAAATGTGCACATGTACATCTTTGATTTACAGGTACTATGTTCCTGTTACACTTTTTTTATTTTTTGTTTTTTTGTTTTTCATTAATCCTATTGCTTTTTGTAAAGAGAGGAACAACAAAATGGAAGCGCTTGTATATTATGATTATTATTATTATTATTATTATTTTTTGATTTTCTCCACCAGTGCCCCACTGATGGAAAAAGACAGTTGCACATTCTCCTGAGCATATTCTGAGGGCTGTGTTTTCTGTCCACTGAACAGCCCCTGAAGTGTGCAGAGGTGTGGAGATGCTTAGACACCAACTCTGTAAATAGAGAACAGGAGATACAAGTGTACCTCATTATGATCTAAAGGACTGGACAAAGTGGGGACCCAGGGAGGACGGAGAACTGGAAGGGGATGCAGAGCTAGAGACTGCAGAAGTGCAATGCATCCAATGTATTGTTAGGCTGCTCTTTTAGATCTGCTACAAGTATTTACTGCCATGTTACAATGGGAAGAACTTAAGGTTTTACATTATTCATTATACATTCTGTTGTAAATATTGTGTGTGGAATGGTCCCCCTTCTTGCACAATGCAGTGCTGTTCTACAGACAGAAAATGCAGCCTTAACTGTGCTGAAATGAAAAAGACCAAAAAAAAGAAAAAAACATAAAGACTATTGAATATATTAAAGAGTTACCTGCCTGTTATTTAAGCGAATAAATATCTATATATGAGAAAGAACACACCTGTATACTGTAGACTAAATCTGTATGGAAATCTAAGAGAATTTAATGGGAATTAAGTCCAACACCTTTTGTCTGTATGAAAGAAAAAAATACATCAAAGTATTCTACAATAATAACTTTGACAAAGTCTGTGTGGTCCTGTGTTGTTTGTCCACATGATGCAAAATTGTACATATTTCATGTTTAACCTTTGCAGAAGTAACACTCGGCCTGTTTTAAAAGAGATAAAATGTGTATTCTCAACAAATTAAGGCTCACGGATTACTTAAATTTTCATTTAAACTGACTTTTTTATATCCACTTGAAATTGCAATCCTAAACAGAGCCTGGTGAATGAAAGTATTTATGCAAATGTGAGTTTGAATTGTTGCAATGACATATCTCAAAGTGAAAATCTCTCTTACTTAAATAATCATATGCAGGCCAGACCAATACAGCACCTAAGGTGAAGGTGCTGGATCAAGTGTTCTCTGTTTGACTCACAGCAGACTTTAGGGCTTATCAAGAGGGTTGTAATTAGCACCAGTAATAAAGAGAGCATTCAAATGAGGTGTGCCAATTCTTGGCTGACTTGAAAAGATTGAGCAAAATACCTAATACAAGTCACTTGGATGCCTAGTGACTGCCAGTATTGTTAATATCTATATGTTACCTACAGGCAATAACCGTTGTTATTTGTACATATTTGTTTTTGAGTTCCTCACAGAAAGATAGTATACACAGGTAATGTTTTGGAGATCCAAGTAGAGGACTTTTTAGGAGTTTTAAAACAATTTAATAAAAAGCAAATACAAATACAATATAATAGTTGTTTTCAGTATTTACTAAAATGTGAAGAATGCTTTGGGTGTAAGAAACCTCCAGTGTTTTTGCAATGGCTAGCCCCCCCAAATCAGATGTACGAACACACATACTCAAAAGACATTAGACTCAATCCATCGTTTTCTTGTTTACCTATACAACAAATAAAACTATTTTTTTTATTGCATAGACACAGTAAATAAATTTAAAAAACAAACAAAAAAAGCTTTACAGGAAAAAATGTTTTTAATGGTAACCTCTCCAATCTCCATGTAACCATGTGATGCTCAGACTCAGGTCAGGAGTATTATACCAAATTAATCACACCTGTGGGTGCCACACCCTACACCATGTGTACATTGCACACCCACACACTCTCCCTCTTTCTATATAGCCTGTCCAACAAAAAAGTGCCCGAGGGTCGTTTTTCAAGCAGTTTTTTACAACCGATATTTATGTTTTAATGTAGGGTGACCTCTAGCAACATTGTAATTAACAACAATATGGCGTGTGGGGTTAAGAGCTATGTTTTTTTTTTTTTTACTTTGCCATCCCACTTGTAGTTTTACCCTACCTTTAACCTCACCATCAAGATTAGAACGTCCTCTGGCAGAAAACGAAAACGACCTCGAGAGCTAAAATTAACTGCACAGTGTGCCTCCTGCTGCTGGTGGGGACGCTATTTTTGGAAATGCTCTCCTAAGTCCTAAATACAAGCAAAAAAGCGACCTGTAATGTCGTTTTGATTGAAGGACCTGCCATGGTATCCCTGGCAATGATAAATGAGATACTGGCCCAGAAGATGTAGTACCACTTGGTCAGGTTCCGGTTCTCGCCAGTTCAGATTATCTGACTGGTGGGAAGAAGGCCAGAAGGAAGTGAATGAAGCAGAACCAGCTCTGTGATCCAAGGGTGGACCTCATGTGGAGGCAATTGAAGGAAATGTGTTAGACCATTGAATGCATGACTGCAAAACAGCAATGCCTTTTAGATGTACCACAGCAAGCTCCTCCGTTCATACATCCACATTCTGATGTTGTGCCCCTCATTGCCTCAGATAACTTGGATAAGACCAACAGCTCTGGCTGTAGCTCCTCTGGGCAAGTAGACATTTATGATGAAGAATAGAGTGAGGCTGGTGTTGAACACCAGGTGGAGAAGGAAGGTACTTAGTCTAGTTTTTTTCTGGTGCAGCCCTGTTCTCATGGGTGGTAGTGGCTGCTGGCATTCCTCCTCAACCATCTCCACTAAATGCCTTTATGCTGTACTAGGATCCTAGTTGCCAGAGGCAGGCACCCTTGTTCCTTGATTTTGTTAAACATCTGCAAGAATCTCGGTCACAACTGTGGGAAGCTGTGGTACCTCTTTCTGCTCTTATAAGTTATAAGTGGGACTTCAGAGCATGGCCTAGGTGGTGTGGCCAGAGTAGGTCCAACCTTTGCACTGCTGGCTGGGGCTTCCTCCACATTCAGTAAGGTTGACCAGCACTCAAATAGAAAAGCTGCACCACTGATGGTTTGGTGGTGAGAGCTTGCCAGTCTACAGCAATGGCCTCTGGGCTGGCAAACTCTGCCACCCTCCTGTTGGTGTATTTGAAGGGTCTGATATGCAACTTGGATTCCAAAAACCCAGCTGACCTCCTTCCAGAGATGGTGAAGGTGGTGGACATGGTGGTACAAGGTACGAGCACCCAGGCCAGGATTATAGGTAATTATTTGGCACAACTGATCATGACACAGGTCATATTTGGCTCAGCCAGTCTGGATTACCAGATTCAGACCAAAGCTGCAGTCTTGAAGGCCAAGTTAACTCCTGGGGAGGTGTTTGGGCCAGCAGCCAAGGCTGCACTAGATGAGGCTCAGAAAGTCAGGCAGCATATACAATCTATTGACCAGCATGGACAGGCAAAGCCTGCAGCTTGGGGACCTTCAGAGAGGTGTGCTAATTTCCAACAGTATCATTTAAGCACTCCCTGGAACGGGGGGAACAATTGTTCCTGCTCCCGCCCCAGGGAGTGCATCAATCAGGAGTCAATCAAGGTCTGCCAGCGCTACTGACAGTGAGGCTCCCTTAAAGCCAGCTTTTTCCAGTGCCCACCTCCATGCTTGGCTTAAGTGCACTTCTTGTCCGTGGGTGATAAATACTCTGGAGTTGGGCCACCACCTGCAGTTCAGAGTCCACCTCCTTGCTTCAGGGGTTTCTGGGTACAAAAGTAAGGGACAAATCTCTTTCCGCTGTTCTGGCCAACAAGATTTCTTCCTTGCTGAAGGAGGGTGCTGGCAGAGTGAAGCTTTCTGGCACACCTTCATGTACTAACAAGTTGCATGGAGGATAAAGAAGGGCTTCAGGATGTCAAGTGTCTTGTGTGTCATTAAGTGTCATTCCTTTTAATGGCACCCCTGTGTTCAGTGATGCAGTCTCTTTAAGGAGCGGGATATTTCATCTACATATATTTTCCCACGTGGACATTTAATCATATACACCACATTTCTTAATTTACATATAATAAAAACCTTGATTAATTGTTTTTGCATTGACAGAGTGTTTAAAATACTTAATTTTTTTAATATAGTGGCAATTTTTGCAGGTCCCACACTTTTAAGTGTTTTTATAAGTTTTCAAAGTTTTTTTTTTAGTTTTAAGTACTCCTTAACTTATCTAAGTGCTACATTTAGAGAAAAGTAATAATTGGAAGAAAACAACAAAAGGTACCATAAAAATTGCAATTTAAAACAGTATTATCATAAAACAATTCACAATTGTTTCCACAAAAAACAATTTTACAATATTACTGTTTTGTTTCAGCTAGGAACAGTCACTCTCAGCCCTCTGTGTATGTATTCCCCCATGCTGCTTCTCCTGGCTGAGGTTGCAGTGTGTCCAGGTACTCTTGGTGGCACCAAATTTGCCACACAGACCGTGGATGGCAGAGATCCATAAGATGCTGGAAGGTCACCCATGGTGTCTTCAAGTCAGGATGGATATGTTTTTCAAGGTGCAGAGCAGGATATTCCACCCAGAGCCACAAACCCTGACACTTAATGTGTGGCCCTTGAACAACAGCATTTGTGCACATTTGGTCTAGATAGGGAGGTCGATACCTTGCAAGCTTCACAGGCCCCCTCCACTCAGCTGAAGTACAGCAGCAAGTGGAAGGCGTTTTGGGGCTGGTGCCAAATTGTTTCAAGACAGCTTTTCTAATTGCCATTATCTCTGTTAAATGAGTGAGTGAGTTGAGTGCTCTCTGTGTAAAAATGTGTCGGGTTTGGGGTCGGAGACAGGGTGGTCTGCCTCCTACCAAACCAAGCTTTTTAGCCTAAGGTTTTGGCAAGAGATTTTCTCCCTGAACCTCTGGTACTGGAGTCTTTTCGTTCTCTGACACACCTCTCTGTAGAGGCTGAGAGGTTGCACAACCAGTGCCCCATGAGGGCCCCCAGGATTTATGTCAACATTAAGGTGTCCCACTCACCAGACAGGCTTTATGTGTCTTTAAATGAGCCACATTGGGCAGACCTGTGTAAAATCACCATACACTGGAGAGTGGATCTCATTGCCCTTGCTTGCAGAGGCAGATGCCCCTTCAGGGCTTGTTGATCACTCCTCCAGGGCAATGGCTACTTCATGGGGGCCGTTTCAAGGTGCACCATTAAAGGATGTGTAATGCAGCAGGTGTGGCATCCCTATCAACACTCACCAGGTTTAATAGGTTGAATATGGCTTAGTGTTATCAGTGGTAGATAACCAAGTTCAGGTTTTTTTGGGTTTTTTTTTGCCCGTGCCTTCAGTTCTTTGTTGTTTTCTTAAAAAAAAATCTATTTAAATAGTTTTGGCTCCTGCTCCAGGATATTTTTTATTTTGACGTGAGGCTTTGGCATTTACCTGGAGAGTCTCGTTTGCAAGACTGCTAGCAATAAAATATTTAAACACAATTGTGTTTTGTTATTTTATTATGGAGGAGTTGGTTATTTCTTTTGGTCTGTAAGTAGTACCACCTCACCCTCCTTGTGACAAATTTGGTATACTCGGTCACAAGGTTTACTGAAATTAAATAAAACATGCTTATGATTATGTATGTAAACAAGGTTTTTCATAAATAAAGTGAACCTGTAACCCCTAATTGTCACTCAGTGGTGGAGGTTGGCATAGCCTTCCTTCCCAGTCAGTATGAGACACCAACTGGTGTGATTTATTTGGTATATTGCTCCTGGCCCGAGGGCGATGTCATATGGTTACAGGTTCACTTTCATTCATAGAACAGTGATTACATATGTAACATTTGTTTTAAAAGTAGACTGTAGTTATTTGCTTATATTAACCATTAAACCATTTTTTAGGTTGGATAAACCTGAAGTTATTATACCTTTGTGAAATGTGTCGGTGAATACATTTCAGTGACAAACTTGCTGTCTTTACTCAAAGGCTGTTTCTATAATGCAAAAAACTGATGGACTTCAATGATGGACTTCATGACACGATGCAATGACAATTAGGCTCCATCAGCAAAGCACTATACTAGTACTTTAATGCTTCAAATATGGATGTTTCTGTGAAGATATCATAGTTGTCTACCTCAAAGCTGTGCTGATTGTTTGAACCTTCTGTGCTTAGTGTAAGTAATGCAGTATGTAAAAATATTGGAAATTTGTCCACAATCTCTTCTGTTCCTGGGTTATGGCATTAATCAATGGCTGGAAAGTGTTTTTGCTGAACATTGTGATGTAACTGTGAAGTTGACTATTGCCTTTAGGATAGATAAGGTTGTGATTTTATTTTATTGTTCATTTGTGTAAAAATTTGCCATAATTAGCATATAGATTCTTAAGTTATGGCCAAATCATGGTTTATGAGTTCACACTGACCAAC
This sequence comes from Acanthurus leucopareius, assembly GCA_029814765.1. Classification (NCBI taxonomy): domain Eukaryota; kingdom Metazoa; phylum Chordata; class Actinopteri; order Acanthuriformes; family Acanthuridae; genus Acanthurus; species Acanthurus leucopareius. The sequence continues at coordinate 1,411,225 of JAQMCX010000002.1, forward strand.
CACCATATCCTGGTCAGTGCAAGTTGAACTTTATGCCTGATGTGATGAAATTCTCCCCAGTTTCACTAGAACAGAAAGACCTGAGGTTATAGTGACATTGACCTTGAAATTCTATTGAGTTCATTGTTGAGACCAGAGAGCCCAATATGAAATTACCTAAAGGTGTAAAATATCACATTCAAGAGATTTAGACACCAGATGCACTGTACATGGAGACAACCAATAACCATAATGCATCAAAAATGATGGCTCTGGTTTTTCAAGTGACCAACAGTACCAGTAACAGTAAACCAGCGAAACACAATACCAGACCCTTAAGATGGAAGCAGTTACAAGAACATTTGTCTTCATTCATTTTTGTGTACTTAGACCTCTTGCATTTTTCCTTTTACTGTAACATGACCAATGTCTGAGGAGCAATGAACTTTATGCACGCAGTTTTTATTACCTTTTGACTTAGCTGTTTATTTATCATGAGTAATGTCTACAGGTTTCCAAATATAGTGACAAATTTAAGTCACAATATTCTTAAAGTCATGCTTTAAGGTAAAATATATCCACATGATCAGCCAATGTCTAAGGTTTTTTAGCACAAATAAGGTTATTTTTTTTCTCCATCTCAGATGCATTTTGCAACTACAGCCTGACAATGTTTTGCTTAAGAATCATGATATATCACATTTATGCCTGTGTAAACCAGCTCCAAAACTTTACCCTCTCTTGACCTGGTATTGTGAATCATTTTACATCACATCATCACAAGTAATAAAAGAATTCCATGCAAATATTCTGGAAAGGAACTCTGTCCCATCTCAGCCCTGACCATCTACTTGGTCTTTAATTTACAGTTTAAGTAAGGTAATATCAAATTCAGTAGTGTCACAACTCATTAAATTTCTAACGGGTCATGGTCAGCTTTAAATGCATATTGAACCTGAGTATATCAAAAAAAGTTACCAAAGACTGAGCTATTTTTATTAAACACTGCAACACTGGAAATAAACACAGAGACTATTGAGCAAAACAGCACAAAGTGTTTCATGCAGTTACAAAATCTTGAAGTAATTTGTGGGCAACAATCTTAAAAATAACGACCTAAAGACTCACTTGCAGTTGTATTTATTTTGTAATATCATTCCATGGTAGTTTGAATGTTTTACTTGATGTCAAAGTAAAAACTATCTCTTGGGTATTATCTTAATGGTGAAAAAATAGAATGACAAAAATAAAACTTGAAGTAACTGTCTCCCATACATTAAAAGGTTAAAAAAAACAACCTTAGTGATTTATGCTCATGGGATGTCATCTAAGAGACAGTTTTTTAAAATTGCCATTTGATAACATGGTTCTTATGCTGACCAAATGATCTGACCATCAACATATTATCTGTCAACTTGACTGCTGGAGGCCAGTTTCTGAGCTAATGAGCTACATGAAGCTACAGTAAGTAGCCTTTAGCTTGGCTAAGTATTAACATGGGGAAAACAGGGAAAGCAGCTTGTCTGGCTTTGTCCTGACTGAGAGGTAATCTATAAAGCAAATCAGACAGACCCTGGTCTTGCTAATGTTAGCTGTCCTGACAAAACCTTAAATCCCAATCAGATAGTGGATATCAACTTGCTTTATTAACCCAGGCTCAATGTACATTACTAAAAAAAGGGGTTTGTCATTTCACTCATGCACAAAATAAAAATGCATATGGATTGATTGCATCCTGCCAATCAAGTATTAAGAGATAAATGAATAATAAATACAGCATAAGGCATCAATTTTGAGGGTATGTTATTAGTGAAATTTATGCAAAACTTAAATTGCGCATATTCATTTGCCATTTATTAATTCCAATTTATATTCAACAAGACAGCTGCTTCAACATTATTCTCAAGAACTGCATTTAGGTCTCTTATTGTCTGATAATAAAGGATACCTGAAAGAAACTTTAATCTAATTGTATTTATCGCACAAAATTTTCAATCATTAAAAAAACTTTTTAGTTTGGGTTTGCCAAAAAAGAATCAATTTTCTGATCAGTTTTCTATCACCTGTAATATACCTCAGGCAGAAAACAAACTTTGGCAAATTAGGACCAAGCACAACAATAGAACTCAAAGAGCTAAAACTATGTTATGGTTTGGGAGGAACTTTACCACAATTTAATGCAAAGAAAATGCCTTATAGATTAATAAAGCAATTTTCTAATAAGGCTTTTTCCAAGGCCAGGGGGCACTACAGTCATGTTACATGGTTTAAGAAGAGAAAGAACTTTTAAAATTAAATAATTATCCATGCTCAGATTTTCACCATCACTGAAAGAGGTTCATTTAAAAAAAAAAAAAAGGAAAATGATTACTTTTTTCAAAACAAAAAAAAAGGCGGCAGCTTGATACAAAGAGTCAGCATAGCTGCAACTGCATAGCTTCATTTAAATGGCTTTACTAGTGTGGCATTTGGCTTAATATGTTTGCATACGGGTAAGACTATCACTTACAGGCTGACATTTGACCATGGAGCGTCAGTTCTCTAGAGCTGATTCGTGAAAGGTGCTTTTTTAGCCTATTTGAAGCTGAAATTGAACCTAACCTGGTCTGAAGCAGCTCAAGTCTTTGGTCACCATGGTGATTCAGCTGGGTTAAAATATGGCCAACTTTGTCTCACAACACAAGAGTTTCCTGTCACAGGATGTTTAGACTGTAACAGGTGGGCTATGGTCTGCCTGCTATCAAGACCCACACCTGCTGGAAATTAAGGTCAATAAAGCTTGCTACAGTGAGAAAAATAAACCTGTCATGTTGATAAAGACTGGCTGTGATATAAGTATATATGATTTGAACTAAATGGGTAATGAGGGCAGGATAATAAATGTCTGTAGAACCTCTTATAGGGCTAGTTCTGATATGTAGATGTGGGGTTGTGTGAGACACTTCAGCCCAGACAGTCTTACCTGCCCTAGATAATGGTCGGGTCTCCCTCTGCCCGGAGAAGTAGTGGTTGGAACAGGGATGTTGGTCAGTTGAGGAATGTAGTCCCCAAAGGAAACAGCTGTCTGACAGGAACACGGTGCGCCAAAAATTTTAAAAATGTAGCAGGCAGGTTAAGGGACATGTGTAGTTTAGGTGGATGGACTCGTTAGAGGCTCTCATATGTGCTGCTGTTTGTACTGTTTACAGAAATTCTATGCTCTGTTTCCCGTCGACGCACAGCACTGCTTCTCCAGGCAGAGGTAGAGCAGACCAATCTTTACAGCAGGTAGGACACTGACTGGGAATAACTGTCTCATACGACCTCACATCGAAAAGTCCTAACTTTTCTGTAAAGTGAAAGCTTTCTACTTTCATCAAATGAGATTTTGGTCATTTGTTTTGACAACCTTTACCAGACTTGACCCAAATGTTCAGGAAAAGTAAGACCTTTATCGGCAGAGAGCTTGCTGTTTAAAAAGAGAAAAAGAGATGCATTAATATCAAAAGTACAGAACAAGACACAGCAGATATTTGTAAGTCCAAGATAACAAAAATATGATTTATTGTCCAACATTTCTCAGAGGTCATTACCTCAAACAATACAATTTCAAAGTTATATACACATTTACATTTTGTCGCACTTGATCAAAACTTGTAATTTCACCACATAAAGCAAAATCATTTTGGATGTATTTCATTAATACTTTCCAGTATGTCACTATATAAACAAAAATATGAATTTAGAGACTATTAAGCCTCTATTGGCATTTCTCCAAGTAATGGAGCAGCTGTAGTCAACCTTCCAAAAATGCTGCAGAAGCTATGCTGACATAATGTACGGCTCTGTGGATAATGAGTAAAATATAATTAACATATACCATCAGTTACCGATACTACCTTTAAAAAAATACCCGGCCGCGTTGCCAGCTGCTTGTCCAGCCTCTTCAACTTCCACCAGCAGAATCCACTTTAGCATAAAGAAAAATAGGTGGCGCTAAATGAAAACATTCTTTTAAACAATGGTGCTGGTTCACAAAGAGATCAATTCTTACCAAAGTAATTTATACAAACATATCTTTTTGTTAACTGATTGACGAATTTCCAATTTGATGGGTCATTCAAGCTGACTCTTTGTGGACCTTCACCGTTATTTTAACATCTTAGCATTCAGGATACTTTGATTTAACTCTTAACTCTATACATACTAAGTATAATCAAATCACTCCTTCTAACAAGAAACCATAACAATATTTGAAAAGTAATCAATATCCATTATCTGGGAAGAGAAAGCAAATACAATAAGTACTGAGGTCCCTGCTGAACTCCTCAACCTTGTGTTAAGCAAAAAATAATTTTTCTTGTCTGATCCTTACCATGGAGTCAGGCAGGTAAAGGTGTTCAGAAAGCCACTCATCCCGCATGGTGGATCAACCATTACCTAGAAGAAACTGTCAACAAGGTTTAGCAGTAACGTGTACTTAATTCTTCATCACACAAGAACACATGCACATTGAGCAGTTCTTAGGTACGTTTAACTAATTTTTCAGTGTTCATCCACCCTCAAGAAGTTCAGTACACTGAACCTTATCAAGTACAGTCTCAATATCTGAAAACAGAGATAGGTACTTGACCCTACATTTTAAGTGATGTGCTTGCACTCTCTGCACACTTTGTGCAGAACTCCACCGAGACATGATTCTTGTCCACATGCAGACACACGCCACCAGATGTCTCTTTTTCCTCCACTTTTACACGCTTCCTTGGCAAGGCATAGTCATGGTCGTTTGAGTCAAGCCCCTGGAAAAGTGAGGAAGATAATTTCATCCCATTCACACCGCTAAGCCTGGACAAGAGTTGGGCTAACATGCTCTCATTGGCCAGCACAGCCCTTAGGTACCTGGTCTCATCTTCAAGCTCTTCCACCCTCTTGCTAAGCTGAGAATTTTCTTGTTTAAGCACGCTGTTTTCTGTAGACAGGATGCCAACTTTCTTCTCCAAGCTGCTGACATATTCTTTCTTCTTCAGTCGATTCAGTCTGGCAGCAATGGCATTTTTGTTGATCACTTGGCTTGACTGGTTATGTCTGTTATTACTCAAGTCAGGAAACACTCTCTCTGGGGATGAGGCTAATGAAGCATCAATCCCAGAATCTTGGTCCATAGTAGTACACACACCAAGATCAGCCAACTCAATATTGAAAAGTGGGGAAGCAGTATCTCTTTCGAGTGTCCATTTTAAGTCTTCGATTCCAAACAGGTCTTCTAGCTCGATTCCAGCAGTGTTAATATCTTCAGGATGGAACCCTTCACATGGACCTGGGACATCTTTGTTAGTTTCCACCATATCTACCACTTCAACCTCCAGACACTCCACTTCTGTGTTATTCATACTGCGGCCCCTTCTTCTGGTGATCATTGTGGTTTGGCAGAGGTACCACAAAGAAGCTGTGCAAAGGATGTCAAGTGGTTCCACACCTGTAAATACAAAGCATGCACAGTTAGTTTAATGAACAGATTAATTCATTAAGAAAATAAAACTATATATCATTTTGATACCAATTTTATTCCATGTAGCAAAGTTAAGTTTAAGTGCTTATCCCCATGGAAAGAAAAATGAAAAAACAGGTTCAGCAAGGAGCTGGGGATTAGAATTCTGGACCTGGGACAATTCCTTTATTCGGTGATAAAAGTGTGGTAGATGATGATGATGTTATTGGTTAACCCTGACAAATAAAGGACTACGAGATCAGAAAGTTATTAACACATTCTTCATCAAACTGGCTCTGCTATAATCCTCCGATTAGCGACCTGTTGGCATGGAAAACTTAGTATTCAGGGCATAAAAATATCAACATATTTAATACACATATTCACTAAAAATACAACTTCGAGTAAAATCCTCTAGATTAAACATCACAATATACTATTAATAAAAAACTTGGATTATTGCTGCCGATACCCTCCATTTTCTCACGCGAACAAACAGCTCAAATGTGTTTGTTAAACGCCTCACCAACGTAACTGAACCTACTGCTTGTTTGTTAAACGTCTCACCAACGTAACTGAACCTACTGCTTCCGCAAGGCCTAACAGCATTTGTTTGCTAAACGTCTTACCAACGTAACTAGACCTGATAGCATTAGCATCATATGAAGCTTGTATTTATATTTCACTGCAACATTTATAAATACCTCACTATAGCGAATTTTCACAATGTTTTAGTTATTCGTATTTACTTGATGCGTTCGACAAAAAATGACGGACCTTATTCCTAACGTTGTGCATTCTGACATTAGCTTCTCAACAAGGCCTTAACGACCCAGTTCATTTGATTTAGCACTTGGCTTCGCTACCTAAATCCCGGTAGTTCGAATTTGGCATGGAAATCATTATGCACTAAACAAATACACATTTAATGTTGCTAGGGTGACTTTGCGCATCTTCTTAACGCGATTTTTACTGACTGCATCTAACCAGTTAGCCAACATCAACTAAGGCCATGACATGTTAACCAGCGATGACGCAGCATCTTCTTAACGGCACTTCTTCGACCTACGACTTACCGTTCCGTTTGAGAAACAAATGCAATAATGCACTATTTGAACTGAGTCCTCTGATAAAATTTTTGCTGAAACCGAATTTTTTCTGGACCACACAGATCTTCACTGAAGCGGAGACCAACGTCGACGTCGACAAACGAAGGTAAAGACACGCCCTTTTTCTTCTTCTTCTTCTTCTTCCTTTCCCATTTATTCTTCCTCCTTATTGTTTCATGGCAGTTGGCAAACTAGCTTAAGGTGCATTACCGCTACCAACTGGACTGGAGTGTGCATTAGGAGAATAGACAGGTAAAAAACTTTGTAATTTTTTTTTCTACTCGCGCAGTATTTTTTAATATATTTGACATCTCCTCATTTATTTTGCCCACAGTCTTCCCCAGTAATCCTTGTAAATAAAAATCGTAAGGTTTGGCATCCTTTGATAACTGAAAAAGGTTATTTCTTGCATTATGATATTTGCTGCAACAAAGTAATCCATGTTCCACTGTTTCTGACTCATTGCGGTGGGAACATTTTCCAGTGGGGTGTAATGTATTATTGAGTCCTGAGTGACCTATTCTCATTCGACTAATGATGATCTGTTGCTTGTGATTCCTGCCTACCACCCTTCCTCATCCCTTACATGTTTCTGAATGTTAAGTAGATGTATGTCAGTTTTATTCCTTTCCCAGTGCTCCTGCCAAATGGAGCATTTTAAAGTTCTAGCTCCAGCTTTGCTAAGTGGAATTGTGTCCATTACCTCCCAACCCAACAAGAGCAGGAATCCACAGGAAAGAGGCCAAGATGTTATGACTCTCCATTCTGTAGATTACACCGTATATCTTAATGATGACATCCTTCCTGAATGCTGAACATCCAAATCCTGTGCTTGTTAGTGCTGATAGGCTATCAGATGCAATGATGGTTTTAAGTATTTTGTGCTCTTCAATCGATTGCGGCACTAACAATATGGCGATGAGGTCTTTGGTGTATACTGATAATTTGTCAGATAATTTTTTTTAAAAATAGATCTTACTGTCTAGGATGAACACAGCTGCACCTGTACATTATTTGGAACATCTGAGAATATAAAACTGAATTTGAAGAGTGTTGATGAAAACACTGCTGGGCTATGTGCCACACTGTAATTTTCTATGTCTTATTTTTCAGTTCAGGTATGAATTAAGATCAATGTTTGGGGAGGGGAAAACCCATGGGGAGATAGGAGAAATTGAGACTGAGGGGCAATAATGCAGTTGATCTAGGCCTACACTTCTAAGACTAACAAAGTTTGACTTATTATGCTCACAGCATTCATTTAATACACTCTTGGTAGGATGTAGTCCACATGGCCCCTGTAGATTGACCCAGAAATCATGGACTAAGTTTGCTCTCCTGATTCTTTGAGGCATTTCCCCCATTTCTACCTGCCCCACTGTTGGCCAATGATGGAGATGTTTCAAAAGATCCACTACATATTCTGTGGGCCTGAACTTGCAATGAATCTGACATCTTCATGTCTAATTAAGCTGCTGACATGTACGCCATGCATCCATAATAAAAAACTGATCACATGAGAGCCCAATAAATGTTTTGCAGAGATGCTCTACTTGCTCCCCACTCCTGGCCAGTTAGACAATGGAGTATATTAATTAGGTTTTACATTTAGTCCTAATTTTTTCGAAACAAACATTCCATCAAAGCCTCTCATCAAAACATAATCCAAGAAATTAGGCAGCTTTAACCTGTTCCATCTGATCATATATTTACAGGTTAGAGGTTCTACTTTGAGTTATTTTGAGAAACATTTAACTTGTGTTTCAGCTACAGACAATTTAAACCCCCACCTAGTTGTCCATTTTGTACTATTTTAATTGCATTTTGCATTCCTTTGTAACATAAGTAATGTTGCAGCCTCTTATCCAAAGAGCCCTGTCATCTGCATGCAAATACTTACCTATACCTTGTGTAAATTGAGAGAATTTAGAATTAATCATTTCATTAAATAACAATGGACTATGAACACTATCGTGAAGAGTTTCATTCTCAGTTTTATACACAATGGAGTATTCTGTGCCTACTCTTGACTTGGATTGTTCTGCCAAACAGAAAATCAATGATCCAATTGTATATCTCACCATAAACTCACAAACATCTCAACTTAAGCAATTCTTCTTTCCACATGTCACAGGCTGTCTAAAAGGCTGCTACTAGGCTTGCTTCCTAACTTTTGCTTCTAAACATAAAACAGAATCCATGCACTCCTCTCTATACGAAACCCACTTTGGTATGGAGATATTAGTAATCTACCTTCTAGGTAATAAGTCAGCCTTTCTGTAATCGTTCTTTTAATTAATTTACACAGGTGAGAAGTCAGAGCCGAACCTCTGCTTTCCCTTGCACACCACAGCTACATGTCCAAATTTCTGACATTCAAAACATCTGAGCAGTGGGGGAATGTATGGCCTCACAACATAACGCATAAATCCAAGGAAGATCTCTTCAGGAAGTTTCTCTCTTTAACGAAATCATGACCAACAGGCTATCGCATTTCATTGGATTTTTGTTATTTAGACATTGGATATCACAGACATTTGCATTTTTTTAAATTGTCTTTAAATCCTTCTCAGATACATTTACAGGAATCCCTGTGATAATTCCCTCAACCATTTTCTTTTCTCCTGAGAGTAAGCATTAACCTATACCACTCATTTCATTCATCCCAACAGCTCCACCCTGTTCCGTCCTAACATTAAATCAGTAGTGAGCCATTTCTCAAGATTTTAGCCCTTCTTACCTCACCAATCACCATATTGACTGATTTGGCTAGGTGTATTGCATTCCACTCACTAGAAGAAGCAATAGGAACAATAACCTTGAAATCCTCTTCCCTCCTCACTATGGTAGTTTTCCTACATTCATTATCACTATTTTAAAATTTATTATTTTGACCCTTTTTGGGTTTGTTTTTCCATAATAACATGACTCTACCCTTCAAAACTCCCACCACCTACATCCTTATCTCCTGACTCACTTCCTGAACTGTCACTTCCCTCTGTCATCACACATCCAGTCAGAGTCCAGTGATGCCAGCAAACTGCCAACCGTCCGAGCTTCATTCTCCTTGAGAGCCAAAGGCACTTCCAGATAAGCGTTCAAAATAAAAGTAATACTTTGCTGAACCTTTCTTAAGATGGACAAGAGCTACACAGCACAGTCCTACAACCAATCTCAGATCTGGGAATGACCAAAGGTACCAATACCCGTAAAATAGTGTTAAAAATGCAACTCATAAGCCTTATCAAGGTATTATGTTACATAACTGCTGTGTTACATTGTATATCTTTTCAGCCACTTATGGGTATGTATGGATGGTGATCACCCTGCATTAAAATTTTACCATCATTCTCGTTATCAAAGAAATATTTCTGTTCTTGATGATGCCAGTTCTCATTGTCATCTCACAGGAGGAGAGTTCTTGATTCTAACTTGCCCTTTCTGTATGATAAGTCCAAAGACATACAGAGGGTTGATTACTGACTAAGACTGATAAGTGACTCTGAATTGCCGGTAGATGTGACTTTAAGTGTGAGGTTGTGTTAAGTTTATGTCCTCCAGGCCACAGGAGTCCATCAAGGGATGGCTTCATGTTGTTGTTGTTGTTGTCTTTTTGTTTTTACTATTATTTTTATTGTTATATGGACAAATGACTCCACAGCTAAGATAGGTAGCATACAGTGCTGAAGGATTTAATTTTTGAAGCCACTGAGCTGACAAATAAATTTATATGAGAGTTCTCAAAACAGTTTTAACCTGCCTACTTTTACTTAATCCTTATCAAAATAAACATTGCATCAAAATACACATATTCAGTGTGAATATGACAGACAGGCAAAACAATTCATAGGTCACTGTGTAAAACATCTCTCCTGTTTAATTGTTCTTGGTGCATGTATTTTTGGAATTGTACTCTCATACCTTCTTAGTCCGAAAGCTGCTTTGACTGTTTTCTAAAAAGACATTGATGCAACACAAAACAGACAGTTTTATTAGTGTGTTCTCTTTAAGAATTTTCTTTAATTGTGAATCCATTATACAGGTTGGTTAAGTAGAATGTAATAAAACAAACTAAATGGTTCCTGCACGGGGTAACTCAGTAGACCCTTGTGTTTGTAAGTCTGAGAACCCTCATAAACAGAGGTCCTGCTCTAGCTTCAACTCTTCCCATTAAACCATTCTAAAGTAATATGCTGCAATTCAGCACTGTAGGTTTTACACTTAAGATGAGCACAATCATTTTCCTGTATGAATAGAAGGTTCAATTGAAAATAAGTATGTTAAAGAAGTACTGCACAAAATCAGCTTGTGATTATGACAAAATTCCCTTTGCTGGGTTTTTTAAAGAGAGGCATCTTTAGGATCTAAAAATGTATTAGAAGGCAAATTAACTTGCACAATAGATGTAAGAAAAAGAAAAATAAAAACTCACTGTACTCTTGATACACCATCGTTTTCACTTTAGATTATCCTTATTTTATATCTCATTCTTGCCTTATTGTGAGCAGTAAATAGTGTTACAGAATGGATAGCACCATGTTTTCAACTTTTAACTAAACTACATGTTGAAAATATCATACACAAGGCATCCTTTATGTGGGCTTAAAAAATAATTAGTTACAAATAGATTCATGGCTATTAATTTCATAAGCTGAGTAATGGTTTTGTGTATAAAATGTCAGATATTTGCGAAAAAAAAGATTTTGGGATGTCACCTAAACTAAAGGCATCGGAAAATTAGAATGGGCATTATTCACTGCTCTCTGACATTTTCATGATAGTAATCAGCATTAATGTAAATAAGAAATAATATGCCATTGCAAGCCCTACTGACAAAAACATGTAAGAGGCTGACACCAGTAAATGATGAGCATTCTAACTGAAAAAGATGACTCGAGGAACTGTGTTTAACTATTATCTAATCTTCTACTTTATTGTGTTTGTTTTTCCCAGAGAGTAACTCTGTTGAGTACTGAAGTTTAAACATTTTTAATACTCTTTTTACAAGTGTCAAAAGAACAAAGAACACAAGTTTGATTATACATCATCAGCCAAAGGTCAAACAAAATATTAAAGAATGACTCAAAAAAGTTGCAGTCCAGATTTCAGCTTGCTAACATCACCGAGGTTCCAAAGAAGGCCTTCGGCTGTTCTCACTGGTGCTGAGACTCCTAGGTTGTTGTGTGTTGTGTTGCTCTCCAATTCCACTGTCTGGTCAAAGACAGTCATTGTTGAATAATTTTCCACCATGAGACTTGAAGGGTCATCTGACTGTCCAGGGACTTTACCAAGAGGATAATTCCTCCATAGAACTTGATCAACACACACCTGCCATGGAGAACCTCTGAGCAAGGCTGCTTTTTCATCCTGAGCATCTCCTCTTTTGCATTCCTGGGAAGACTCACTCCTCTCTGAGTCAGCTGAAGAACGCCAAGGATGGCTGTGGCCCCATGAATGCTGCAGCTTCTCATGCAAACTCTCCAGTGTGTATATTGGCTGTTGTTTCTGCTCCAGGGAAGTATCAAATTCTGAATGTGCAGTCTGTGTGTAGATGGAGCAGAGCTGGAGCAGCCTCTGTCGAGTTTCCAGAGGGAGAGGATGTTCCATGTCATCCAGGATTAACTGGAGCAAGTGAGGTGTGCTGATACAAGGAGCATCTAGACATGCGGCAAGCAGCTGTTGCCACCTCAGCTGGATGCGATTGACAAAAATCCTGTCCTTCATTCTGGCCTTTTTCTGTACCTTTGTTTCAAAATGGTATTCAAATTTGTTGCTGTTACAGAGGATGAGCTCTGAAATCCAAGCAGAAATGTAGAAAGCCCTGTGATTATTCTGTTCTGTATTAAGCAGCTTCAGTTCAACAAATAGCTTCTCCAAAAGGAGATGAATAAAGGATGGTGAGTTGAGCATCTTCAGAAGGGGTAGCCAAAAACGTAGAAAGATTTGAGGGAGTCTGGGCTCAGTGGGATGGGCACCGTCACAAGTGTCACCGCCAAATGCTTCCAATTGTTCAACTGTAGGAATAAGAAATCCATCTTCCAACAGCACATCAATCAGCAAATCACCTGACTCCAAAGAAAATTGCTTGATCTCACCAAGTAACCAGCTCATGTCTGCAAAGGGGGCTGGCCACAAGCTCCTCTCATTGTCTTCGGGAAATCTGTCAAAAGCTTGGAATTGCTCTTTTTCAAAAGAAATCAGGAGATCCCGCGCATTCTTGTAGGCCTCCATTTCTTTTTGCCTTGCAACAAGCTCGTCCTCTTGGTATTTTAGATCGATCTCCTCATCCTCTCTGTCTGACTGTGAATCCCAGTTCTCATCAGATCCTCCACCTAATTGCCTGGACCAGTACTCCTGCTGAAGCCAGTCCAAAACAACCTTACACCCCTTACGGCACCATTTCAAAGTAGGAAGCTTGCGGTGGGTGAAATCATGCCTTAGGTCTACAACCCACTCTGGGATGTTTAAGTTCCCAGCCAGCCGCCGGAGTGGACGAGCTGTTTTCCCCTGTTGCCGCTCAGTGATCAAATTGACAAACCTGACCAGGGCCGCCCCATACAACAGGACCAGATCATCTCCGCCCAGCTGTCCTGACCTGTCCAGCACCTGGCACCTCACCAGGTCAGCAGTGCAGTCCACTGCGACGGGAGTGCTATTGGCATACCTGCCTTTCCAGGCTGATATCCTCTGCAGAGCATACCTCTGCAAAGCCGAATCGTTTGAGTACAAATACTCCAGAATTTGATCCCACTCAGCTTTGTTGATCCATGCCACCACATGGCGTTTTTTCTCTGAGCTCTTTTTCTTCATTTTAGGGTTTGAAGCGGCGTGCAGCGGACTCACACAAAGACCTAATACATTTTAAGCTCTTGTACGGTAGTAAAGTGTTGTCTTCCAAACCACACCGTCTCAAAAATAGCTTTATATTGCAGCGTGACTGTGTTTCCAGCTAACGCTAACGCTTGAACCGCATCCCGGAAATGACATATTTCTTCTTCTTCGCCTTTTTTAGAGGCAGCTGATAACGGTGTTGTCTTGCGCCAGCCTCTGTGGATAGTTAACTCCTGCGATGTCCAGTTTTCGAAAAGTTTTCATAATTTTCCCGGAAGAGCAAACCAAATCATCTGCCCTGTCAACGATTTACGCCCTCCAGTATGCTCCCCGTGTCTGCTGCTCTAGTCTAAGGCGTCTTATTGTTCCCATAACGTCCTTTCTCTCTCTGACCTAGGTTCTTCAGTGTCTTTTTAAAAATATTATTGAATACATTTCTTAACTGTTAAGTCTATTGTGTTTTGTGCGTATGGTTATTCCTGTTTTGTTGCTTTTATCACGTCCTTTCTCTCTTACATATATCTCCTACAACCAGGAGTTACTAAGCCTACCACAGTCTGTTTTTGGACCCAATGTTCCAAATGACCGCATGAATGCGTTTTTAGTCTAGAATTCCATCTCAGTCAATCATAAAACCCGATGTATACAGAAATTCATGTGTGTTTAATGTGAATTCGACGCTCCTCCTCATATTTGAAGTTTATTTGCATAGGATTCGCAAATGCAGAACCTTTATTATCTTTTCCTAGTTCCTTCGGAGTTAAAAACTATACATTTAAATTCAGATACAAAATCTTCATGTTATTTTTTGCTCTGATTGTAAGCAGTTCCTAAATTTTTCATCACTGACAGGATCACGAATGGCCAAAATTTATTTCCATATACTTCCATGTCTATGGGGAGAGATTCCTCATTTGTTAGGTAGATATTGGTGGTGGTGGTGGTGGTGGGGGTGGTGGTGGTGGTGGGTGGGGGGGTGGGGGGGGTTTGTTTTTTTGTTTTCATTCATTTTAAGAGATGTTTCTTAAAAATGGAACCCCTTAAGATAGTGGGATGTTTTTCTTTTATTCTTGATTATGATCAGTTTATATGTTAAAAAGTTGATCAAAATATTGATAAGCTAAATAACTGTGTGCAGATTATCAATTTGGAAAAGAAAGTTGCCTACATTAAAAGCACTGATGTTGATATTAAATCTCTGATATGGGGGTATAATTTTTCTCATAAAACAAAACCTGTAATTTTTTGAGAAAAAGAAAGTCAGTAAATACATTTAACAGTTCACATGGTCACAAGAAAAGCAAATCTTCCCCCTATGTTAAAGGTGATTCCTTAAGGGGACAGTTAATGATAACTAATTGTAGAAGTAATGCAGCGCATGCCCCTACACAGATGCACTGTGACTGCACTGAACAGTGGTGAGGGCAGCTCACGTTTCCAAATCACATTGTGTCTGAAAGACCTACACACTACATAGCCATAAGTTCTCACTTCCTACAGTGTTTGTCTTTTACAGTCCCCTGCTTTATTGTTAAATATGTAAGGAAGGGGGTAGCTGGATGAATTTGGATGTGAAGTAACACTAACTTAAAAGTTGGTGGAGGTTTTGCTCCATAGTCCATGATTTTTTAGCAATCTGGAGGCTTAGTCTGGTTTCTTTTAGTGCAAGACTGGGCTCTGATGGAAGGGGATAATGCAACTAATACAACAGCTCTGCAAAAGTACAAACTGCATCATCTTGGTTACAATCCTTTTTCTAAAATAAAAAAACAGCTGTGTGGTAGAAAAAGTAGGAAAAAGAGAGAAGAGACATCACTGCACAGAAAATAGATAGAATAAAGAACAATGTTATTATGAGACTGGGACACTGGGCTATGGGACTTGGCAAGAATATGCAAACATGATGATGATAAAGACTGTGTGAAGTCCAAAAAAATTTTAAACAAGTACTTAACGTGTGCAACAGTTACACAGCAGAAAGTAAAAAAGCACAAAGTTATATGCTGCAATATCACACCTTGGCACCAAACAGAAACAATGAGGAGCCTGCTGAATCTCACCAGTCAAAAGTTATTAAGAATACACTGGATTTAATGATACAACATTATCACACCTATGGAAATAAAATCATTTATTATTTATTCACTCAAATCTTAAAATTAATCTGTGAGAGACAATGTGGAACAGGGTATCCAGTGTACCTTTAATCCAAAGCTAAACAACATTACAACAGACATGGGGATGCACAACACCGTGGAAATCAAAGTGCCTTTTTTATGTGGGTCATTTTCAAAGGTTTAGGTTGAAAAAAGCAATTTAACACTGGCGGCAGCATGTGGATAACACAATGCAAGGAAGACATTTACACTATAACACAGGATAGGTAGGCTAAGATGGAGGGGGAAAAATAGAAAGTACAAGTAATATTTAGCAGGCTCAGAACAATTATTAGTGACACAGTTATTGTAAAGCATATCTGACTCTGTACACGGTAGTCAATGGAGGCAATGACTATTTGTTTTTTAAATGCCACAGGAATGGAAAGAACTGAAATGTATAAAACAGAGGGAGAATAAACCTGACGAGGGCAGTAATGCATCATGGTAACCAGGTGCTGTAAATCATCGAAGAAGAAGAAAAAGAAGACGACGAAGAAGAAGTAGTAGTAGCAGTAATAGTAGAAGAAGAAGAAGGGGGTTTATTTGTGAAATGGCGGGTGCTTTGAAGGAGGAGCAACTTGTACGACGTGTGTATGCTGCATTGCAGGTAATATCTATATATATATATAAAATTGGAAATAACAAACAATGCACTCTTCGGATTTCTATTGTTGCTATTTTTATACTTGTTACCACATTATTTCGATATCCTGGCCATAGTCGCTTTACATAATTCGTTCATGTATCTTTCCCTACAGATAATAAAGTAATAAGGTAATAAGAATATTTTATACCCTAACGTCACCCAGCGACAGGTTAGAGCTCATATCTGTCTGTATGTCCGTGATCCCGCGTGTGTCCGAATCGACACAACATTTACACTGATCAAAACGGTTTTTGAATCCAGCACTTCCACATACAGTAGGCCTACTTCTTATATTCCCCACTGCGCTCGCTCGCACAGATGCAGTGGGCAGCAGTGTCTGCGATCAGTTGTTTGTATATCCTTTACATGAACTCGTAATAGGAGGAGGGATCGTCCTCTCAGAGATATACTGCCACCAGCACATATGGAATGCATAATCGGTGAAAATTCCTGATGAACAGACAGTTAAAACGTGTGGAGCCTGACATTTAATCTACTCGATTACAACAAACCAGAGATGTCTGTTTTACGTTAGACTCTGCGTGTAGTCTAACTAAGCACCATTTGCAAAAAACATTTGTAATATTTTGGTTGGTTTATGCACTCTTTGAGTCTTTTGATGTCTACAGTTTAAAAAAAACGTTGCTTTATGAATATTTTTGATCATATTGGCAAAATTTTATATTATGCAAGGTTTACATCCTTTTTTAAAACGAATTCTTCAATACATCGAAAACATTAAGCACTATCAAAAACCTTGTGACTCTTAATATATGAATTAAAGAGGGTAAGGTCTAAACTGCTGTGCCTGTTTAATTTTTTCATATGAACCCCCATCATATTTGTATAACAGCGAGTGAGTTCACCGAATAGTTTAAAAACTGTCTATGTTTTCTTTATTCAGACTGCCTCATGTCCTTGGGTGGAAGGTCTGGACCTACAGGAAGCAGACAGCATGCTGGAGCTGCTGTGTACTCCATCTCAGCACCGCACCGACATACTAACATGGATCTGCAGCAGGTGGACTAAGCAATAACATTACCTCTGTTCTCCTAATTAAAAAACAATTTGTATGGAAATATAAACTAATCCTTTTGCCCCACCTTCAATTATTACTTTACAGTATCAACCCAAACTTTGGCAATTCCAAGGCAACGTCTGTGAGATCCAAAGACCCCGACTTTTTGCCTAAAGGTATTTTTGTTTTCTCTCAATGGCTAACTTTCCTACACAGTATGCGTTAAACAGTCTAGCATACCTTCTGATAGACACCTTATGTAGGAGAGCAAATTAATCCAAGTGAGGGTGTGCATGTAGAGTAGTTTATATTTATACATCTGTGTTTTCCTCTTTCAGACTGAAGCAACCTCTCATACTTCTGTTGTCTGTTTTTGTACATATAGAAATGGCTCTGCTTGGACACGAGCTGATGCTGTGCAAAGCTGATGACCTGGATCTGATCAGAGAGGTTGTAAAAACTTTAGTGTAGATGTAATTGAACTACAGAATGAGATATGCGTTGTTACAATAAAGTGTCCTGTTTTGCATGTAATTTGTCAAACCATTTACCCAGGGTAATGCCAGTCTTGACAGACAGCTTCAGTTCTTGGAGCAGCTTTTAACTTTAGTCCCTGGTTGCAAGAATCCCACTGGACCCAGACTGAATACAGAGATGCTATTGAATGAGCTCTAT
Source organism: Acanthurus leucopareius (assembly GCA_029814765.1). NCBI lineage: Eukaryota > Metazoa > Chordata > Actinopteri > Acanthuriformes > Acanthuridae > Acanthurus > Acanthurus leucopareius. The sequence goes on from JAQMCX010000002.1 coordinate 1,429,109, forward strand.
GCTGCTGAGAATCTGCCTCACCTTTCACAAATGCTAAAGCCTACACTCGACCCCTGGCCAGCACACATCAAGTATACATGTCTTCGATTACTCTGTTTTGTACATATTGAATCCCTGTTATGTCTATATCTTGTCATTTTCTCTGTTAGCTTAATTTCAAATAGAAACTGATTCATAAAAGTTTGTGGATCTTCATGTAGTGCATTAATTCCCCTTGTTGGCCAGCTTCATCATTTCCTTATATCGATCTCATCTCCAACCTCACAGGGCTTTAAGAAAGGGACAAAAGTCATGTTCTAAGCCAAGCAGAGAAGAGACTGCTGATGTTGCCACCCTTCTACAACTGACTCAGTCAGCACTCCAGCAGCTTCAGTCAGAGGTATGGTGTTCATGTGGCCTTCAACTGAACAGGGTGCCATAATTAATTACCACCATGTAAATTGAAAAAATTTAACAAACGGTTATTTTTTCTGTTCTTTGATAACTGATTATTTAATTTTTAGATGTTATATTTCACAAGCTTAGACCTCATAGATTTGACTTGTAATGAGTGCTTTCTGCTTCTGTGTTCTTGTTATACCACCCGTTCTCAGTGTGAATTTCTCAACAATGAGATGCACAGTCCTGGCACCTTCCCTCCAAGCTCACTGCGCGTGGCAGCATGTGACCTCCAGCAGCTGATGTCTACCTTCAGCCATATTTTCGAAACAGACTTGAAAGCCTACTGCAGCAGAGAGCCCCCTAGCTTCAGCGCAGAGACCGACATCTTCCAGAGAGTACACCAGCTACTGCTGGCCTTCATCACGGTACTTACATAAAAGTCAAAAAATGTTGCTGATGTATTCCATATACAAAAATATGTCTCAGTCCTTGTTCTTCTTGCGTGTTTTGTTCCTCAGGAGTTGGAAATGCTAAAGGAAGTATCAGAAACCTCTGTGTCCATGAATGATGAAGTAAACCAGCTACAAATGCAGCCTTGCTATTGGAGCCGAGGACAGAAGCACACATTACGTAAATCAATATTATTTTTAACATGTGCACTCATATATACAGCTTTTTTGCATATAGCTCAATGTTTGTGCCTATATGTGTTTTTTTTGTCCCTAGAGAACCAACTGGAGGAACTTGCCAGGCGAATTAAAGACTTTTTCTCCCTGCTTCATTCCTGATGGCGCAAGACACTGGCTAAAAACTTTAACGTTAATTCACTGCTGATGTGAGCAAAGCACTTAAAATAATGCAAAAAAAAGGGTCAAAAAGCATCAGACAGAATTTTGACACTAAAATTGTTTGGCTTGGCAAAGGTTGACTACAGTTGCTAAGACAAAACATTTTAGCAGATCTGCACTTACCCTTCTGTGTTTGTGTCAGAGAAAACTGCTACCAAACACCCTGATTATTATTCCACCTTCAATATGACTTGAGAGTTCAGCAGATTTCATGTAATCATTCACATTATAATACTTGAAATGTATTTCACCTAACATGAGTTACTGTCTGGTTATGAGCAGCAGTGTTTCAGGGGCAGATGTGTGCCCTGTTTTTGTATAATAGCTATTGTAAAATCAGTATTCAATAGTCCATCCTTTTTATCTGTCACCCCAACTTGTGTTGTCCTTTGTTGTACTCAATATTAATGTACACTTTTCTGTTCCTGAATAAATGATGGAAAGTTTATTTTTTTAAGTTTTTACTAAATTTGAATCATAATAGGTTTTGTACAGTTAAGTGTCATTGAATCATTAACACCTTTTTTACATTTTGAAAAATGATCACTAGATCTAGTCAACCCAGAAAAACAACTTTGGAAGACAGTTGAAACAGTAGATGTCTTGGACATATAATGTAGTTCCACATTTCTCTGGCTGGTTCACTGGAGTGAGAACAGACAGGTGGATATGCTTAAGTCATTTTTATTCATTACATGCAGGTATGTGCACCATTTCACATTGTGTTATCACAGAGCTTCAACATCTCAGTATAAAAAACTACCCCCAAAAAACTGTCCTTTCACGTTTCAAGGTGTTGACATGGCAGCAGTTCCCTAGGACAGGTGTGAGTCATGCTGTCCATCCATATCCGCCCCTTACATTGTGATGATGTGACAGTCCTCTCAGCCCAGTGTCCCCTCATCACCTCAGTCAGAAGCCTTTGCTGGCCAACCATTTCTTAAGCTCCTCATCAAAGTGACCTTTGACCTTCAGGGTCATGGTGACCTCATTGACCTGCGTCGGCAGCTCTTTTCCCGTCACCCCCTTCAGAAAGTGCCTCACGTCCTTCTCAAGAGCCCAGATGTCTCCCTCAACCTTTCGTACGAGAGTTGTCTTGCGGTTGCCGTTGGTCAGGTCGGTGTACACGGGGATGTTGTGCATGCGGGAGCGGCGGATCATGTACGGCAGAGGCGGTGGTGAATCAGCCGGAGGGGTCCAGCCAGATGGAGTGGGACCGGTGTGTTTAGGCGGAGCGGGGACGCGTGACGGTGGGATGAGCCGCTCTACGAACTTGTATTCCTCCGTGGACTCTAATACTGCCTGGTTCTTTTCTCCCGGAGCAGCTTGACAAACGAGTCTGCGCCCGACAGCGGCGGCAGGAGCTCTCGATGTTCGGCTCTGTAGGATGAAAACTCCTCGCAATGCCCTCCGGAGCAAATCGGATGGAAGACTGTAGGAGGCCGCCATGTTGAATAGTTGCGCATCTGGCCCGGAAATAAAATTATGACCCTCCCTGGTTGGCAAGAACTTCCTGTAGCATTTTAGTATGCTGTAGTATTTTAAGAGTTATTATGTTTCAAATTTACGGAAGCCTTAAGCGGGCATGGTTTAATTGTTTTTTTTACAAGCCGTTTTCTCGAGATATTATCTCGTTATCTCGTGAAAACGAACTTTGTTTTCTCGAGATCAAAACAAATTTCAAAACAAATCAAAACAAAGTTGTAAAGGCTTGTAAAAAAAAAAAAAACATGTCTATGGTACAAGTCAATTTAATAGTTTTTCTTTGCTTAATTATTAATTTATATTTGTACAATATAGGATCATGTTATGTCAGGTGCCTCATTTAATCAGAGGGCCACTTCCATTGACTGTTTGGTCACCGCCTTTGTTGTTGTTGTTTTATTTTGTTTTAATTGAAAAAAAAAATTCTGTGTTTTCAAGAGAAAATAGCTGGAGCCTTGTTTTTTTATTGTTCTGACCTAACTGATCGTGAAAAATAGGTTGATTTCGGAATCTTTCAGCAAGACAAAAGAACTGAATATTTATAACAAAATATTATATTACAGTAATATAATAGTAGTTTGGCATTTAAAATTACTTGAAGAAAACAACCTGTACAATCTATTATGGTATGGAGTACAGTGGCCTCTACTGGTCAATATAAATAAATAAAAAACAGAATAGAAATGTTGAAGGTGCTACATAGATTCATTTATAGTTAAATCACTGTGGATTTGTTTCAGGTTTTCTTACTTCATGTTAAAACTGAGCTTTACCTTAGTAAATATGAAAACCTCATCAAGATACCTTTCACTGTTATATAGTAGTGTATATTTGTGTTCACTGCATAGATCAAATCACACCTTTTCATAACTATTTCAAAAGAGCTCTGCAGGTTTCATAGTAGATGTACATGGTATTCCAATTAAAAATCCCAAACCTATTATCTTATGAGTATCATGAGTAATTAAAGAAGTTAGGGATTCTAAATTAACTTGTGGCCTGCATTATGCTTTTTTATAGAAAAATTATGTCAACATTTTAAGATATTGTGTGTTTTTTGTGCTTTTATATTACTCAGTCTGGGAGACTCCAATAACCAAACGTATTATTTAGAAATAAAGTGAAAAGTCATAAGTTTCAGTGTTATTAAAGCACCTTTTTTGTGTGACACATAGTGGGAGGGATCTTTCTAATGTCCTTGTAACTGGAGAAGTTGTCTAACTTGTCCTGACTCTCAAAGTTCCCTGTGGCAAGTACAGCAGTGAGCTCTGAGACTACATCTCAGCACACATTCAACACAACAACATCACACGGACAGTTTCCTCACAGCTACTGTAGAGTTATCAAAGAGGGGAGAATGGACGCAGAGCGCAGACTGAACGGAGAGAGCATAGCTCTGAATAAACTGGGTGATGTAGAGGTAAGTAACACTGACTTACAAGCCCTCTTCTGTGACTCTTCTATGCTCCTCTGTTCTATTTGTTTCTGTTCGAATCTCCACAAGAGGGTCACCAACTCGATAAACCTAAACCTGGTTATAGACCACAAATATATAAACAGCAAAACTTAAGCATTCTATTTTATTTAAATTTACAAGATTCTTTTATCATTTCATATCTCATTGTTGTTTAATAAAATGTACTTTACAGTCAGTCTATGCTTCTAATAACTACAGTCTACATAAAGGCAAGAGTGATATAAATGAATAAATAATGGGATGCAAATAATAAATATTTCAACTCTCTTAATTAAATCTTTTTAAACTTTACACTGTACTGATGATTCTACAGAAGATGATCATCCCAGAACCCCAAGTGTTCTCTATGTGTTCTTATAGTACTTAATTGTTTTACTTGTTAGTTTGATTGGTAGTACCTATTCAAAACTGTATATCCAGTCATTACTCTATTATTATGCAAACTGTCACAAAAAACTGGCACACAGAGAAATGTTTAAATGTGTTGAAATGCTGCATGTAAACATCAGATGACACCTCTATATGCTGGTTGAGATTATTGGTGATGTATGTCGTAGATGGATGGATACATAATTTCTTTTGGTCTGCAGCTATCACATTTACTTAATGAGTTAAATACCTATTTTAAAAAACATATTAAAATATTTATATAACACAGTAGGAGGAGGTAGATGTTTATTTTTTCTATTTTGAAATTATTTTCAAATCATGGGTTCGTGTCTATTGTCTGTTATCAGTGTTTGAAGTAGGTGTTTCTCTTGATAAATGTCAGCTGTGTGTAGGAATGAATGAAAGCTTTGTGCCTCAGACAGAGTTGCACATTGGTGTGACATCTCGTTGACTTATGCTACAGGATTTGGCAAAGCCCTGAAAAAAGCCTTTGCCCTAATCAAAGCAACTGCTTTCTCTTAATTGTGCAAAATGAAGTTAAGATATGGACAGTGTGACCAGGTTCATTTCTCTACCTAGAACAACATTTTACCTGTCTTCAGGGCTCAGTGTCTAACACCACCTCAATTCCTCCCACTGGATCACGGAATCACTCCCTCTTCACATGCATGCATCAGTTGGTGTGAGGAACTGTGAGGTTGTAGAGAGGGAATGTCCCACAGCATGTTGTGTCTTGTTGGGTCTGTTTAACTTTTGCCCACGAGAGTCATCACATCACACTGCCACTCCCACCTCCCCTCTTACAGCCACACCTGAGAACATGACGTACATAGTAACAAAACACAAAACACCTGTCGGTGATTGGAACTAACCATAGTGAGTCATGGATTAAGACACATGCACAGAGGGTAGTGTGACACGTGCCAGGGAACAAAACACATCACTTTTTTCTAAGACCTGAACTCTTCTCTCTCTACATCTGCAGGCACAGACTGTCCCCTCTGGAAAAGGGCTCCGCCCCATCAACATAAATCACTATGCCACTAAGAAGAGTGCAGCTCAGAGTATGCTGGATGTTGCCTTGCTGATGGCCAACTCATCCCAGCTGAAGACCGTTCTCTACGTGGGGCCTCATTACCGTTTCTACATCCCCCTCATTGTTCTGCTGGCCCTGTCCATCACGTTACAGGTCATAGTGGGGCTGCTGCTCGTCTTTATTGGCAAGTGACATAGATACATACTTTTGGTTTTTCAATTTTTATGTTTAGAAGGTGAAAGAATAAAATAAGAACCAAAAGAATCAAGACAACCCAACTTGAAAACAAGCTCAGGATCTGTCTGTCTGACCGAGGCTAAAGAGAATATCAGACTTTTATCAGGAGAATATCAGGCCCATGCTTTTTCTCCTAGAGACAACCATCTCACATAACCAATGCATTCAAAGCTAGCAGAAGTCAGAAAAAAATTAATACTAATCTATCCTACCAACTTAGTAAACCTAATGTCTTTTAAAGAAATTTGTTGGTGTCAGACTGTGTTTTTGTCTTGTGTGTATAACAGCAGTTTGTGGTACCTTGATCATTTAGGAAATCTTATTTTTTCACTGATATAATCAAGCTCAAGTTTTAATGTCATCCATAGCTATACCTTAACTTAGCTTCTCTTTTAAGTCCAACATGATTTTTCCTGAATAACTAATTTTTGTTTTTGCTCTTGCAACTGTGTGCTAGCAGTGAAGTTTGATCTAAACGATGTGAGGAAACACGCCAAGTTGAATACAATGAACAATGTAGCAACAGTCTTTGTCTTCTTCACCGTCCTCATCAACATCTTCATCACAGCGCTTGGATTTGAAGGACATGCTGTGAGGTGGGTCTCAACTGAACACACAGTGGGCTCATTAAGGTTGTGGACTCCTGTGACCTTGTCCATGTTTTTCTTCACAGATCATTCGCTTCACCTGTGATTTCAGTGCCAGAGCCTCCGTTTTCCCCTCTGCCCACCGACCTCAACATGACTGGACGCATTTAGACCAGTCTCTGGACCAAAAAAAGACATTTTCTTGTTAACCTGTTTCAGAAGGAACCTCCTATCACATTAATACTGAGAGGCTTTTGTGGAACCAGGTTGAGACCCCGATGACCTAAGGATCTCTAAGAGAAACTCCATCCTCAGTGACCATCGACCACAGTCTTAACTGGAGATCCCAGCTGCTGAATTTGACTCAATCCAAAGTTTATCAACTAAAAACCTCAGTTACATTACTACTGCTGATATCAGCAGCATGCTGATATCAGATACAAATATTTTCTTATTTTTTTTGGTTTAACTATTTAAAGATCTAATCCTGTACATATAAGTTCTTTATTTTGATTTTGTTCAATAATACATTGGAGGAATTATGCTTATTTGCACTTTGTATCAAATAAACTAATTGTTTTAGCAAAAAATGTGACAGGCTGTGTGTTTGGAAAAGTGCCTCTTTTCTGTTAATATTTTACTTTCACCTTTTGACAGTTTTGGCATCTTTTGGAAATTCTCTCATGTTTGACATGTTTTACAGAGTTCACAGCACAGTGTGTGTAAGAGCTGAAGAGGAAAAATTCTTTATTGTCACATACAGTTACACTTAATAGAACCCAGTAAAACTGTCTCTCTGCATGTAACTCTACTACTACACCTGATTTGATCTAAAAATAAAAACAGCCTTTGGGTTTTGATTGAACATTAAGTAAAGGGCAGCTTAGAAAGGCTGCTGCGGTTCACAAGTTTTTTCTTCATCATAATGTAAATCTCACATAAGAAAAAAACACGTAAATCAAATACTCAAACTCTGATGGCTGGAAAACAAAAGTGCAGCATTTTATGCAACAAAGCTAAGAAAATCAAGGAAAGGGCAAACATTATTCTGTTTTTCTTATTGTCGACAAGTCTCATGAAAAGACCAAAACCATGACCAGACCCAGTGTGTTTGTCTGACTTTCACACTCTGTGATTCTTAGCTCCACTGGTTCCCACTGAGGAAGGAAACTTATACGGCTCAAAAATATATTTCTTTCACTTAGACACATTTGTGTTAGGATATTCTATGTGGCTCATTTGGTGTTGGTGTTGCACTTCAATGCACACAAGACTCCCACTTCCCACAGTCAGTACTTGTGTACCATACAGAGGCACGACACAGGCTAAACTGTATTACTGTGTCACAGTGGCACACACTGATGACATACTGTGTCACACGGTAACAGTTCACTCTATCTGTGTAAGCAACAGTTTCAACAAAACCACATAGTTTTTGGACAACACTGCACCTGTATGGCACAGAGGAATGCAATGCATGAGGTGCTTGATACACAGACTATAATTTGTCTGGGATTTAATTTGGTCCTTTCATAGGATTTGTTGACAATAAGACATCTAAACTATTCCCAACCTTTAAAAGACAATATGGTCAGATTATGTTTGGAAAAAATGAAAAAACAGTTACCTCCACTAAAAACACTGATAAACAAGAAATGCCTTTGGTAGAATCTGAAAACATTAAACACCTGAGAACCCAAGAAACATCCAGATTATTCAATCTTAATAGGAGTTTCTTCACTGTTAATCAGATGGCAGTAGGCGTAGTAGAGGATGGCTGCAAACACAGCTAACAGCAGCAGAAGCCGTATCATCTTCCACATGCAGCCTCCAGACTTTCTGACTGGCTCCTGGCGTTGTACTGTGCTGTGATTGGCTGTCCTGTTTGTGGTCTGGACAGGGGACCTGAAGCAGAGTAAGGAAAAGATTTTTGGACCAGTTGATAAACTCATTCTCTCAAAGGAACCCACGAGTCAAACAACACTCACTCTGTGTCTTGGTCTGAATCCTCTTCTTCATCTGGCTCAGCGTTGCCTCTTCGTTTCAGCCTGGATGCAAGAAGTCAAAGTAGTCAAAGGCATTCATACAGTGACACTCTATGCACCTTACTACAATGGTCTGTACACAACACTGTGTGTTACTCTACTGTTTTTAAGCAATTAAGAGACTTATGAGCTATTTATCAACATCGAGAATATGTCTTGTGAATTATTTACTTAGGTACTATACATTATTAGGAACTTGTTATTCACACAAGTATTTCCATTTTAATCCACTGTTTACATCTTGTCACCAATATTTTAGAGGGAAATGTGTTTTTTTCTGACATACATTTATCTTACAGTTATGCATAGTCACTAGTTATTTTTCAGAAACTGAGAAACATTGCAAAAGCAGTGAGAACATTCAAACCTGTTATGGATGCATATCAATTCTGTTCAAGTATTTTCTAATATCAAATTGAAATGTTTTTACTCCATGGAAGCAGTGAGTCCAAACTGAAATACGTTGAAACTTGAAACAAGTATTACTGGTATGTCAGTTATATCACATAGGACTAAGGCTCCTATGAACCATCAAAGTCAGGAAAGACTTGATTGCAGCAGGATGACACAGAGGGGAAGAGGAAGGTAAAGTTGTGTGCTGTGAAAAAACCAAGAGCTACTGTACAGTAGCTTAAATTTGTTTTTTTTCTCTCTTTATGTCAATCTCTATTTGCCAATGTCTTTCTCCCACAGCAGATTTTATAGCTGTCTGTCTGCAGTGATTTTCTGTCTGTCTGTCTGCAGTGATCAATCAGTTGCAGCAGGTATTCGTACAACACTCATCCTAAAAAAGGCATGACACTGTGTAAAACATGAACATTTGAACATTAATGTTATAGTTTGCTTATCCCTCTTGACATGGGCTCAATTAAGTGGAGTACAGAGTGTTTCAAGGTCATTCTCTTTACACTTTCCTGTGCTAATGGAACATTCTATTTCTTACTTTGCTTCATGAAGATAATATATTTGATATTTTATCCCCTCAACTTCACCAATTTTGAAAATATACGTTTCTCCTGAGTTGGACAAGAGGTAGGAGTAACAAAAAAAAGAAAAAGTTGTAGAGTGTTTAAAAAAAAACACCAGTTTGAACCATCCCACAGGTAAACAGGTTCACAGAGGACAGGGAACAGTAACATTACTAAACAGAAAGAGGCATCCTCACCTGAGTTTCATCACTTTGTCAAACACACGACTGAGTAAAGGTTATTACGACATGGACTCAGGAATATTTTGTAAAACTGTTGTTCTGTAAACGCAATTTGCAAATAACTGCATTGTGTTTTTATTTATTTTTTAACATAGTTATCTAATTCTTTGGGGATATGATTTTCTATCCCCTCTTGTCATTTTGTGGGCATAACATGCCTTAATGTACTGCACAAAACCAAACTTTCATTTTGCTTTTCTTCTGTTTTATGGGTGTAACACAAACAAATATTCACCCAAAGAGGAGGTTTCAAAGACTTGATCATTTTTGTCTTGGTAATATATTGCAACAACCTGTCTCGCCTTATTCTCTCATGACTTGAACTATGGGCACCCAATTTTGGAATGTTGTAAATTGTTGCATTGCCTTTTTTACATATATAAAATATAAATAAAATAATTCTACAAATGCTTATCCCCACATAGAGGGAATCAACAGGCTGACTTACAGGACATTTGAGGCCAAGTATTGCTCCAGCACTGGGAGTGCTGGTTGTTTCCTGAGTCCCAGTGTGAACTGTATTAACTAGAAGGGGTCACATACAAAGAACAAAGGGTGGGAGGTCAGAGATGGGTGGGTGCCCTACAACAAATTTTTGCCACCTCCTAGGTTACACAGGGAATTATCTCCTATTAGCATAGCTTATTACCTCGTATTTTTCTTGTATGTGTATTAAAACTGTACTCACATGTCTCCATACGCCTCATTTCTAACCTGTGAAAATAAAAGCAGGATACTTGTAAGATTATTTACAGGCACGGCTCAGAGGAATGCAGCACAAACACAGAGGGATGGGCAGCCAATCAGGACTCACCGGGCTCTGGTATGTGATGTAGGTAATTTCCTCCTCTGTAAAGACAAGACAAACACATTAGCACTCTTTGAATCACAATGACACAAACTTTTATTGGATTCACTGTGCCAAATTAGGAGAATATGATCACATGAGAACAGAAATGATAAAAAGTTCACAAAGATCAACACCAGATGGCAGGTTTGACAAAAAAGCCCCCTGTGTTTAAGTGTGCGGTTCACATTTAAGTACATGCCTGCAGTTCCAATTGTCTGAGTTACAACAATGTTACATGAGATTAGCTCTTCTATTATTTGATGCTTCAGAGGTTTGAACAATCAAAATATGAGCCACACGAGGAAGATTCAGGGTTGAAGTTGGAAAAACTCAGCAGTCAGCATCAGTTCAAATCAATGACTGCATTACATTGTGCAGTTTACTGTTGATAATATTTTATTTACAGAGAGGCTCTTCTGGACACTTTGTAAAAGCAGCAAGTTAATTATATCCCCTTCATTACTGTTTTTAAACATGGACACAGAATTGTCTGATACAAACCCTAAACCCTAAACACTTGCACTTCAAATGCTTTTTGAAGTGTGGTGTTGGATATTGTTGTAATGGACTGGCCTCTGCTATGGACTCATGTCTATTTTAACTCTTTTTTAAGATTAAAACTTATCTGTGTTTTTAAGACTGTTTTCATGCATGTTAATGAATTGAATGATTATTTGTTTCTGTTTTCAAACTTGCTTGCTTCATATTACTCCTCATAGGAGAATAAAGTATTTTGTGCTGAACTGAACTGTTCTAATAATGAATTCTTTGTTAAAGTCATTTTAAAGCAACAATGCCAAAGACTCTCTTTTTTCAGCCTCTCAGTTGCCAGGAATTTAGAACATTGTGATATGTGATAGTCAATTATTAATTTGGCTTTTTAATTGTGGGTTAAACACAACACGCCATTAGAAGACTTCACCTGGGACTGTAATTAGAATCTAATCAAGAGATGATTTAATAACAAAAATAGCCAAAACCTGTAGCCCTATAAAAGCAGCAAAACCTGTGTGTCAGTAAATAGTCAAGCCAAAACATTAGATGCTTTGTGTTTACACTTAACATCATAATTTTAAATCCCAATTGACACTGAAAGAACCATACTGACACTTGCAAAAACACTTGCAAGACATTTGTAGACTTAACAATCAATATTCAACCAAGTGACATGGCCTTTTCATGTCAGCAGACTTAGGGGGGAGCGTCCTACCTTCCTCTCTGTAGTAGGTCTTATCAGACGAAGGTTTCACTGAGGCCTCCTTCATAGCCTTTTCAAGCTTCTTCTCATACAGCTTACGAGTAGAGTCTGTTCACACAAGCAGTTTCAATACTTTAACCACAGTTAGCAAAGGTAAAGAAAATATGACTTGCCTCCATCTTGTGATGGACTGAATTTGGGTTTCATGTGAAATGTTAAAATAATTACAGTTAAAATGAACAGATGCATTACAAAATCTTTGTGGGTTAAGGTTAGAGGTTTAATTCCATTTCATTTTTCTATCTTTACCAAATGTATTGCCACACAAAAAACAAAGGTAAGTTTGTTTGTTTGTTGCTGAAACAGTCTATGTAGCCTACCAATCATTTATGTATTTATAATAAACGGACCCTGATATTTTCCAGTAGGAACATGTACACCTGTTTGCAATTTAAAAGATATTTTACTTCATAAGAAGCCCATACGTATGAACAGCATGTAATTGTGTATCTTCAACAACATCCAAGAACATTCAAGACATAACCTGCATAAAGGGTTTGTAGAATTAACAAAATCATAATCAGATTCAATATGTATTTTTTACACACTTGTATGATTAATAGCTGTTAGCTATAGCTATTAGAACAGCTCTAAATAAAACTAATGAATACTCTGATATGTGATTAACGTGAGAGAGACAGGACATAAAGGGGAAAGGAAAGACCAAGTATGGATCAATGCAAAGAACTTAATATGTAGCAAAATTAAGAGCTTTCAGATCAGGTGATCTGTCATGCCCAGTGATCACTGAGGCACTTTGATGTTTTTACTTTATTTGTGTAGTTTCTTTCTTCTCTACAGTGATCTTTTTAAGTTTAGGCCTATCCTATTCACTTGTAACAACAATTTTTTACACGAGATGAGGTGTCGGTTTCGAGCACAGGGAGAACATAATTAATGGGGTAATTACTGTTGGCAGATTTCTCACCGACTATGGGTCCATGTGTAATGCCATACTCAGCAAGCAACTCGCTGATCTCCTCATCACTTTTCTCACTTAAAGACATCTGCAGATAAATAAACAGATGTACAGTAAATCATATAAAAAACACATAGATAAACAAAGTGACAGATACACAGATAAACAGGTAGATGGTAAGAGCCTGAGGGAGAGACGGGAGGAGTAGAGAAGGCTATGTGAAGTATGCTGGCCGTCAGGCTGCGATCCAGCAGGAAAACTGACAGAAGCAACTTAACTCGACTTAGATTGCAATGTCCGGTTGATAGCAAACATCTTTGAATCAAACTACAGATTTTGACGCTGAAACACACTTTTTTTCATGCAGCAACAGTTTCATAGCTGTGTGTTCTTAACGCCATGGCAGAGAGGAGCAGCTATCAAACAGACTTCGCGGCATTTTTTTATTCTCGCGCGAGCAAATGACACGATTTAAAAAAAGGAAAACGGTCAATTTGGTGGTTTACATCTAAAATGAAATTATTTTGCTTACCTTAGAAAAAGACAAAAGGTTCGGCTTGAAAAGCAGAACTAGAATGAGCAGGCTGCAGCAGCAAAGTGGGTGTAACTCCTGGCAACATCTGCAAGACGTAACTCGGTACACTGGGCGGCTGATTATAACCTACTACGAGTTTACTGAGCTGGGCAGCAGTAATGATTCTGCTGGTAGCAATCATACTTAATAAACTAGTTCATTTCCCCAGTGTACTGAATGATTCAAGGAAGGTATTCTTTAATATAAGGACCCGAATTTGGCGTAATAAAGTGATTAAGGTAATATCCGCGTGTATTCTACTGTGGGACATGAAGTCCTATTGGAGATGACTAAGATTCATTTTTTAGAGCTGATCCTTCAAGATGACTGTCACCGGTTCAAGAATAAAATTAGAAATCAGGACGATGACCATCCACAGTGCCTCGAAAACATCTCGATGAAGGCATTTCTTGATATCTAAATACACAACTAGTAAAATTTTTGATGATAATGACAAATATCTCCATTCACTGACAACTTATGAAAGATCTTATTTGTTGCTACTCGTCGTTTCTTCCAGAGGCTGTTTGAACAGCGTTTAGACGTAATTTAAGTCTCAGGTGCGTCAAGTTGGTCTCAATTAATAGGACTTAAACTCATGGTCTACAAAAAAAAGTTGTGCTTGTTGTCCAAAGCGCTGCGTTAACAGTGTTATGAAGTCTGGCAGTCAGATTCCCTCTCCTGCAGCGTCCTCTGGTGGAAAGTGAGTCCAACCTAATAAGGAGTTGGAGTTTTCCAGGAAGGGCGTTGGCTGCAGACTCCAGTAATGTACACATTTTCCATTCACTGAAAACTTCTGGAGATATACTTAACATTACTGCCATGCTCACTCTGCTTAATAATTAGATTAACCTCTACTTTTAAGTAAAAACTGGCAAAGAGCTAAGCACTTCCGTTTTTAATGGTTAGTATACAGTAAACTCAATACTTGACAAAGGCACACTGTGCCGTGACCCTGTTAGATAGTCCATGAAGTTCAGGTAAACATATGTTTTGTATTTCAGAGATTTTGAATCTTAGTTGATCCATTCACTCAATGTGAATCATACAAAGAATTATCTTCAACTTTTAAAGAGACAGAACAAAGAGCCATTAGATTGACAGAAAAATACTTAGACATTTTATTGTATATCAAAATACTGTCTTACAAACACTTTTAAAGCCTTTTTATTTAGGACAAGATTTATTTATTTTTGTTCAGAAAGATGGATTATGCACAAAGCGAACTGGAAGAATAAAGGGTGAAGGGGGTGAGATACAAACACTGAGCAGAAAACAAAGCAACATCTGTCCTCTTTTGTTTTTTGATCCTTGTGTTTTCAGGACTTGACAAAATACAACATCATCTTCAGCACTTCTGTCCAGCACAACTTTAGAAACGTCCCTTTTTTAAACCCTTTAAGTTATACGAAAAGTTCCATCTTTAAAGGTTAACCACCACAAACACACCACATGCCATGTTGATGTTTTTCTGAATCAGAGTCTGTGTGTGTGTGTGTGTCCTAAGAGTTTTACAGCCTAATGAACATGCAGAGCACATGTTGGTATCACACATTAAAACACACAAAAAGCATTGACTCCCAGCAGTGGTGTTGAGAGAGCATGTGTAAAACAAACCACTTGTAAGCTATTGTGAAATGTGTCTTTCTCTCTGTTCAAATATGTTGCCATATCTTTAATCTTTTCTAATTATTTCCCTACTCCAATCCCCATTACAGCTTTAACAACAGCAGTGCCTAATACTGGATCAAACTAGCAGCAGGTAAAACAACTGGATTAGTTAAAGAGTATGATGAACTGCACATGCTGGAGTGGACTGGGCCAGTGCTGAGCATTTGATGTTACAAGTAAAGCCGATCATCTGACTTCGATAAGGACAAATAAAGGTCTTACATTTTGTGTCATGGTGTGTAAAAAAGCTTCTCCCTCATTTTTACACATTTTTAAATATAAACCCATAGGTCAGGAGGGAAAATTGCTTCTGACACTCTTTGGTTCAAGTCCTGTGATTGTTCATAAAAAACAGAATTCTTTATTTATGTATGTAAGAGTAACTCCTCCAGTGTAAACAGAAACCTTCCATCCAATGCTGGGCTCAGTGGGGTCCAAATCTGCTGCTGCTACACAATGCTAGCTAAGCTATTCTATCATACTACACTAGTTCAGACAAGTCTACTAATGTCTGCTGCTGGCTTACAGTAATAAAAAAGGTGCATCTCTTTCCTCCCTAAATTTACTGAATGATGTGATTTAGCAGAGTAAAAACAAGAAATGGAACTTATGACCATACAGAGAGGAATATTCTGTGTCTATGCTTCATCTTTGGGAGATTCTGGCCTGGATTACAGTGAAGATGTTGGTGTCAAAGTATTCACCTGTATGCACAAACGTCTGGCTAAGGGTGAACACTGATGTCAGGGTTTGTTCTCTAGAGGGTTTAATAGTTATAAAATAAGATGCAAAAAAAGCCAGAAATCTTAATTTGTAACATGGGAGGGATTTGGAGCTGTAAACAATGATCAGTTAGACTCTAGATAGAATTTCACTTGTTTAAACAGTGGTATAAGTTTCTGATTGTAGAGCTGGGTTTTTAGACAGTGATGTGGTAGGGGCTGCCAGGGATGTGTTCGTCTCCCCACTTGACCACCAGGATGTACTCTCCCTTCTCTTTGAGCTGATAGCTGACGTTGTATAAACGGTTGCCCAGATGTTTCACTAGGATTTCCTCACAGGGGACCTTGGGACCGTCCACACCAACCAGGAGCATGTTACGACCTGTGGACATAGACACAGATGAGTATCTACCTCAATTTATCATCATAAGCTTATTATGAAGGACTACATCATTATATTAATATTAGCTTAATACACTGACTATGAATAATTTGGACAAATCATATGGTATTATATTTGTGCATAAATCCATAACATTTGCTAGGATATTTTGAACACAGAAAAGTCATTTTTGCAAGCACATAAATTATATTTTCTAATAAGCTTTGAAATGAACAATAATTTCTTATGGCTTAGTTAGAGAGAGCAAAGTTAGAGCAAAGGAACATACATGTTTGAGATTCATGAGGTGGCTGCTGTAGCTTTAGCAGACCTATCTGAATGGTGAGTGTAGTTAGCATCTTTTATTTATGTCGTTTGTTACCATATTATTTTATAACCGGCAGTGGCTGAGGTGTTAGTTGTGCTGATGTAAACGTGCCACTCTGAACTGACAAGTCTGCTCTGTGCTAAAGCTTTCAGGTTAATTTGCATGTGATTAGCTTTTAAATTTGTAATAGACTAAATCTAACTTTTCTAAGTGACATTTTAAGTAACATAAACATAAAAGTAATTAATCATAGAGTTTAAGGAGAAACTATAATATTTTGGAGCAAAAATTAACAGTCTTGTTACTGTGTGTCATATCAAGTTGAGCAAACACAATTTAGAGCACACAGCAGGTAATTTAGAAGGGAGTGGATGTCTAAATGCTGAGTGTTTAATATTTTATATTATTCCATTCTAATTTGAAATATTTGTATACCTGTACTATGTGAGTGTAGCATAAAAGACTATGACTTACAATTTATTGTGAAACCCTATGTTGTGAAATTACAAATTTCATTGAATCCTTGATGAATAAAACCGAGTGGGGGTTTTTCTCTCGAGCGGGGGTTATTGTTGCGCACTTGCTGTATATGGTTAACAACAAATATGAAAATACAGCAAAATTTGTTTCCACAAATACAGTTACTGTGTTTGATAATTTCCCTAAAAATTCAAATTTATATCAATTCAAAAATCTTTTTCTGTGCTCTGAATTTCTCCCGTCCCTAAAACTAAACTTTTAACATGACCATTGTACACACCTGCTTTGCTGCAGTCAACACTGAAACTGTTTTTCTGACCAATGAAGCCTTTGGTCAGGCCCAGGCCCTTGGCCACCACCTTGCTGGCATCTGACTGGGTGGGAGCAGCCTGCTGAGAGCAGCTGATGGCCCGGGTCACAGGGTCAACCATGACAGAAGAGGTTTCGTGCATACTGTGGCTGGACACAAGCTTGGAACCTAGACGATGGAGAAGAGAGTGTAAGATATCTCAGAGGTACTTAAACTCACTTAAGTTTCTAACCTTTTTTGCCTTCAAATCCATGCAATACGTTTGGCTAAAAATGAAAGATCTTTCTCACCAGTGATCTTGGCCTTGAAGGGGCTTCCGACAATGTGGTAAGGGCCGCCATATTTGATGGAAATTAGATAGTTGCCAGGAGCCATTGGAGTATATGTGACCCTGTAGCCCTCTGGGCACTCTACACAGTCCATCTTCACCTTGGAGGGCCCGTCGATGGTCACAGCTAGAGCACCAGGACCTGCATTGCTTGTGTTTACCACAAATTCACATGCAGTTCCTGGAGGCACGTGAGACACAAAGGGAGAATTGACAATGGAGATAAATGTAAGGTTTAGTATGATATGGAATGAAACTGTTTAGCCTAAATTCACTTCCGCTGATTTTCATTTTGATCTGCTCTGTAGTTTTGAGGGACAGTGTTCTACCTGTTGTGCCTCCCTCCAGTCCTGGTCCGTAAGCAGACACCATCCCAGGGTCTCCAGCCTGGCCCGTCTCTCCAACTCGGATCTTAAAGGGACTACCAGGAATGTGACTTCCGTTGAACTTCACATCAATTAGATAGAGACCATTCTCTCTGGGGATGAAGCGGACTGCGTACTTATCTAGGCAAATAGTATGGAGGGGAAAGTTAAGGCACATTAACATGTTTTCAACAGCACAATCCAAAACTCTCATCATTAATGTGTCATCATTGGATCACTTTGAATGCTTTGAATGCCACCCTGTGGTTACCTTGGTCAATCTCTGTGACGCAGCATTCCTCCAGAGCTCCAGACGGGCTGTGGACCTTTGCATCAATCACACCCTTCGCCCCATTCAGACTGACAGCAAATGAAGCGGGCTGGTTCACCTTCAAACCTGACTCCTGCTCAACAACACATACTCACACACTCAGCACTGTATCATCATTATTTAACACCAACCAGCTAACCACCCAACTTTCCCCCTGTTGACCACAACAATCAGCAAGCTGTTACTTAATACTGTCTACAATTAAGCATGGCAGTCACCACAGTGACATCAATTTCAGATAACTTCTGCTGCTTTATCTTACCTTATCTGGAGGTCGCTAACAAGGCTAAAGAGGAGGGCTGCACAGTGAAGACGCAGAGAAAGCATATAGTGTAGATAGTCGATAAGAGTATTTGTGTTAATAGTTGAAACAGACAGTGAAGAGAAAAATAAAAGAGAATGTGACATATTCTAAGAATGAACCAGTGTGCAAACTAAACAGTTTATCTGTAAGTATATTTATTCATATACATGTGTAAGAACATGTGTGCTCTGTGAGAGTGGGTCTGCATGCAGGTGAAGGTTCATGTCAGTGCTCAAAAGTCTGTTGCATGAAGGTTCTTTTACACCAGGAACAGGAAAAAAATAAATAAATGAAAAGTTCTGCATAGTAAAAATAAAAACGATCATAATAAATGGACATGAGAAAGTCAAATTTTGATTAAATATGATCTCATGAGTTTGACATAATAAGTCATGTTTACTTATAATTTCACTTATCATTTCAAATTATCACTAGTATATTTATTTAAATGCTGCAGAACTTTTCTGTTTTTATCTTTGTCAGTAGAAGTCTTTCACAGTGTTGTGTGTCCTTTTGTAAGTGTGTACAGAGAGAAAACAGCCCATTTCAGACCTCTTTAACCCTTTAGCGCCCCATATCACTCTCAGAGGTGGAAGGCTGTTGGGAGCCTTTAGAATGAGGCACGAGAAACACACACAGTCCTCTAGTTTTCCAGAAGCCCTTGCCCTGCCAAACAATGCAGTAGCAGCTGCTGATCCTCTGTCTGCTCCTTTCATCTAATGTTTTAACTCTAAATATCTTGGCCTAAAGAGCATTTCTTACTCTGCTATATATTTAACTTAAAGCAAACTACTACCCTTGAATACACTGATATATAAGACACTGTCATCTGTCTTTGTAACTAACTCCACAGCATTATCATCCTAATGAGGAACTTAATTTCACATTTATTAAAGAACAATAGCAGGTCTTTTGCAATGCTCTTAATGTATTTTACAAGTGCTCAAAGAAATCTGTCCATGACCAAACTACTTAAATCTGATACAGCACAGAAAGTAAGACTATCATGTGCTGCTGCTGCATTGAGGGCAGTGCTCTGTGGCCTGGTGTGTGTGCACACGGATGTGTGTGTGTCTCAGAGCCTCACCTGAAGACTGGCAACAGTAAGACGACGGGCATCGTCTGATGGCGAGGCCACAGGGACGATGAAGGGGCTGTCAGGGATGTGCTCGTCGTTGAAACGGATCGAAACCTCATAGTCTCCTACAGGAGAACAGATTTCATGTCAGAAAGTCACATACTGTTACAACTGTTACATGATCACAAAATAAGTGGCAGGTCTTTTCAATGTACACATATTTAGATGACATTACTTCATATATACAACATTTATGACAAAAAAAGGACAAGAATCTATATGTATATGCACAGAACAAAACAGTGGAATGCATTAAAAAGCAGAGACTGCAGCACATTCTCAGTTCTCATCCAGTCCCAAACATTTGCTTGTTTCCTCTCACCAGGCTCCTGCACAATGTAGGAAACTCCACTGGAGCCGTCTTTGCGGTCCTCAAAGGCAATTTCAGCCTTACTTGGCCCCTCCACAGCAATGCTAAGACCTCCGGCTCCAGCCTCCCTTGTCCAGATACTGAATTCGGCTACACACAACGCAAGGGCCAAAACAGAGTCAGGTACACTGTGTAACATCACATGCAGCAGTGCATGCACATTCACAAGTTCGTCACCACACTAACCTGGTACTCCAGCCTCTGCTCTCTCCAGGCCCGGCCCTCCAGCACGAACCTTATGAGCGCCACCCTCTCCCAGAGGACCCACTGTAAACTGGAACGGGCTGCCAGGCACATGTATGCCGTTGTACTTCACACATACAGTGTGCACACCCGTCTCAGTGGGGACAAAACGAATGCAGTAGGTGTTGTTCTCTCCCTCCATAATTTCAGCCTTGTGAATCTTGCCAGACGGACTGGTCACCTGCGCTGTCATGTCTGCTATGCTGATTTCTGAAGAGTCAGGTAAACAGATGTTTGGTTCAATCAAGACACACATGTATTAAGTATACTATATTACTTCACTTCTATATAATATATAAAATAATGGAATATATAATATATAACATATATTATATAATATTGAAATAAGTATGGAATAAATCATTTCTGCAAATTTGTTATTTTGTCTGAGTATTTCTTTATTTTTTTGCTGAGTTAGATAAAAAGATTGATTTCACTCTCATTACTGTACATTTAACATAAAAGCAGATCAAGCAGGCAGGCAATGAAAGGTGACCAGCACCTCTAAAGCCACAAGGGGTAATTGTTGAGTTCAAGGCCTAATGTACTAGATGAGTTATACAGCTCTCATTGTATGCAACTGCAGTTCAACTCTCTAATTGGTAATGCAGGAAGTTTGAAATCAACTACTTCTGTTATTTCTGTTTTGTGTGTTTTAAAATTGTAAGTCAGCATTGTTTGGGAAGTAAGCACCATCAACCTTCGTGCAGTCATCTCCCTCTGCAGTGTTTGTTTACTTCTTCACTATGCTGTAGGAAGAGGAATCCTCCCCTAGTGTTGCCTACATGTCCTGACAGATCTCTTGGGTGAGCCCTGAGACAGGGACTGCATAAAGTTCAATCTTATCCATTTTCCCTGACAGTGCTGACTTGCATTTTTTTTTAAATACCTGAGACAGTAAAAAGTCAAAGTTCAAACTTTCTGCATAATTACTCAAAGAATGAAAGCATGTACATGTAATGAGGTCTGTATGACACATCTTACTCTACCTGAGCTCAGTCATTCCATGTATAAAAAAAAGCATATTGTTGTATTTGTATGTGTATAACATGGATGACATGTATTTTTGACAGGCTGATATGTAGTATAATTGAAGCACATTTACACAAGAGTCACAAGTGAACTTACTCAGAGATGTCAGTTAAAAAAACAACTCCTCTCTCAAGTTTGCTAACATTAGCTAAAGTTAGTCACAAAAACCCCCAAGTGTTGAGTGTACTAAACTGAATGAGGGCATTTCTGCTTTTGATTTAAACTTTTATTTAATGAGAGAATTAAAAATTGTATCCTTTTTTAAAAAGTAGAGTTCGTTGTCATCTTTTAAGGTCATTCACAGAAAACAGACAGAGAGAGTTTGGTAACAGTAACTCACCAGACAAGATCAACTGTGTCAAAATGTGGAGTTTGATTTCTTACATGACTAAAGAACTGTTATGTGGTAACTTCCTGTCATACCTGGGATCTTGAGGCTAAGGTCACACTGGCTGCCGACATTGGCGACTGATGCTGCTCTCTTCTTCCTGGTGATACTCTCCTTCATCCTGCCCTCTCCTGTTACTTTCACTGTAAATGCACTTCCTGTGCACACACACACACAATGATTGATTAGTAATTCAGAACAGCATTGCTCTGCTCTGTAATTCCTGATTGTTGTACGGTTAGCACCTGGCACATGTTGGTCGGCAAACTTGATGTTGATGATGTAATTTCCTGGTTCAGTGGGGCAGTAGGTCACCTTACAGGTTCCGTCCTCCTGGTCCTCAGTGTTGATGTCTACCTTACTGGGCCCCTCAATAGACAGGCTCAGGCCACCATAGCCTGTATTACAGTCAAAGTGACAGGAAATATGTTGAGAAATATTAACTCTGGATGAATGACAAACTACCAACAAGTAAAATATATTTATTAAGTGTGTACCTGCATCACGAGTGTCAATGATGAACTCAGCAGGCTCAAAGGTCCTGGCCTCGCTTAGGCCCTGGCCACTCACACGTACACGGCTGGCATCACCAATCTCTGATTGGCTGATCATGACAGAAATAGGGCTGTTAGGAATATGGCGACCGTTCTTCTTGATGTTCACCAGGTGCTCTCCAATCTCCTTAGGAACAAATGAGATGCCTGTGACAGACACATGCATAAAAAACAGGAGGGCAGGGTTAAGTTCAAGATTAAGAAGAAGACTTATCTTGTCAATTGTTTTTTCTTTGAATGGGACACACACTCACCAACATGTCCGTTTCGTAGCATCTTCAGCAGACAGGGCTCCTCACGGCCCGAGGGCGTGGTAAGGGAGGCAGTCAGTTGGCTGATGTCAAGCTCTCCAATGTCCAGGGGGATATCTGCAGCTGAGCCCACCTTCAGATGGGACATCCTCATGGAGTCATCGCCTAAAGAAAACAGCAGTTACAGGATAGTAGGTGCACACACAGATGTCATGAACATATTTTTGGTAAAGAAGATAAGACAGGGTAGTGATTCCCTGACATGAAAATTAATTACATTTTATTACATGGTGACAATATTTGAAAAACTAGAGGTCCTGAAAACTCAAGTTAATTTTGATCTGTTTGCCAAAAAAACAAAAATTACTCAAAAAACACAGCCCTCTCCTGCAATATTGACAGTAACCCAATGAACAAGATAAGCTTCAGTTAATAATTATTTGGGATTTAATACCAGATGATATTACCAGTAATTCTAGCAGAGAAGGGGCTGCCAGGGATGTGCTTGTCATTGTATTTGACCAGGATGCTGTAGTCTCCTGGCAGGACAGGCAGGTAGGTCACAGTGCAGGTCCCATCCTGGTTGTCCACACAGCTAATGTCTGCTTTGGATGGACCCTCAATGGCCAGAGACAGACCACCTATGAGAGCATGATAATAACATATGTGATTACATTCGTCTCTTTTTTTATGTGTTTTGACTCTCATCTGCTGTTATTCTCTGCAGTTTGTGTAGTGTTAAGCCAAATGTATACTTCTGCCTTTGTTACAGTCTTTGGTAAAAAAATTCAATCATCAGAAAGTGTACATGCAGACTTCATTTGTTGTGACAGCACAGAAACTGAATTCTGATCTTGTAGTTGCTGATGTACTGTGCTTGTTTGGAATGCAACCTCCTGAGAGTTTCAGCAGAGCCACTATGATTCTGTGGTGTGTACAGCTGTCGTAGTACACACCCATTCTGGAGGCCATTAAAGTTTGAGCAGGCTGGTTAAGTGTGTTTCTGTTGCAAAACTAAATGATGTGTAAATTATCCAGCTAGGGTTGGATCTAGGGCAACCGGACTTTGTTGTAGATGTAACCAACAACCAAATCCAGCGGAGTTAACTTCAGCCCTCTTTGGATAACCATGACTGGGATGACTGAGAGTCTTCATGGATTCTATAAATTTCTACAGCATACAGTCCGATGTATGCTGCCATATGGCTGCTACATACCCTCTCCAGCATCTTTGGTGTTAACAGTGAAGATAGCAGGCTTGTTGACAGTGCCATGGATAAGGCCAGGGCCATAGGCACTAACATTGCCACTGTTCATGTAGTCCACATAGAACTGCAAGGGGCTTCCTATGAAGGGGAAGGAAAAGCGGAGGGGTGAGGGAACGGTGATAAATGATGCCCTTTTCTAAAATAAAATTCTTCATGCACCTTAAAGGCTACAAATTTATCTTGTATGTGTGCAAAATCTTCAGAGGCCAGTCATACCAGGGATGTGGAGGCCATCATATTTGATGTCCATCTCGTGCAGGCCGGCTTCGGTGGGAGCGTATTTGACAGTAACAGTGCCGTCCTTGTTGTCTGTGATGTCAGGCTTGGCTACCTTGCCCGATGGCATTCGGACCTCACCTTCATCAGAGTATGAAAACATAAAGTGAGTGAAATCCTCACTACAGACTGGGATTCAATTTGCCTGTGCTTACTGGAGTGCAGTCTTGTTTATATTACCTGTGATCTCTCCCTTCTGGATGGTGAATGGGATGACAAGGTCAAATGGTCTCAGACCAGCTACGTCCAGGCCATTCATTCCCATTGGTCTGTCTGTTGCCTGGGAGACAGAGGGCAGTGGTCAGATACACTGTCTGTGAAGAAGGTGTGGTGATGGGTGTGGTAAAAAATAAATATAAGCCACAAATGCCATCAACAGTGCAGGACAGAGGGGTATAAGCTTCCAAACACCAACAAACAAAATGGGATGAGACAATCATGAGATGAAATGATTGGCAATGGAGACAACAATGGTGATCATGCTCAGGATGATGACACCAACACAAACTGCGAGAGAGAATGAGATGAGGACAAAAACACTGGTAGGTCAAGCCAGAATAAAGAAGTTGGCCATTTTGTAAAATGTGGAGCAGCTGACATGGCCACATTGATGAATCTCAAAATGGCTTCTTTTGTCTCAGAGTGAGCAGACATGGAACACTGATGAACAGATGGGCCGCACAATGATTAATGGAAAATACTCGTTTCCCAGATTGCAAGGGAAATATTCTCTATGTGCCACAATAAATTTTTTTTTAATGAGATTAAGAACACTAATATGTCTTTTCCATATTGTGCAGGCAGCTCTATTGCACAGTCCATGTGTTTAAGGACCCTGTTTTTGAGGTGGTGGAAATGAAACAAGAAAAAAGCCCCCTCATTGATGAAACACCTGCAATGAGAGACAACCAACACTGATGCAGCTGATGGAAGGAGGCCATGTATGATGAGGTAGATGAGGGAAAGGTTAGAGAGGCATTGAACAAAAACTGAGCTGAGAGGGATGAGAGAGGCTGGAGGCAGAGGTTTCAGGTACCCAGGGCTGTTGAGCGTAGTACTGGGGCATTTGGCTCTGCTGCATGAGCTGGTCGGATGGAGCTCCTTCCAGCGCCTGAAGGGGGTAGAAGGTGGTGAGGGGTTGGGTTGGTTTAAGGGATGGAGAGGGTAAAAAAAAGATGGACGGGATTAGAGGGGGGTAACTGTCACCAGGGCAATTAAGAAAATGCCTGATGCCAGCAGGACCCAATCATGAAGCTTCTGTAGAGAGAAAGTTAAGGACCTTTTGTCCATGCAACATCACTCACTTATCTTTTACACAAAAAAAAACAGCTATGTGTGTGTGGTTGCTCTTTTTGTTGTTCTAGTTTACGTAAGCTGTCTTGCCTCTAAAACACCCCAGAATTGCTGATCACTACTCTGCTAAAGGTATTCCTCGTAAAACTTTATATCCTGAGTCAACATCAGTCAAGATTAACACCAAATTCTAGCAACATCCCAGCAGTGATGGAATCATGGTTATGTGAGGTAACGACCTAAAGCTAAAAACTAAAACATATTAGAAATCCAACAGGTCCCATCACGTGGATCTGTGGATCTGTACTAAGGTTTCTGCCTTTTATAAGTAAGTTTTTCCTCACCACTGATAATAAGCGCTTGTTCACGTTGGAACTGCTTTCAATTGTTGTGTCTGAATAAATGTAATTATAGAATGTGATCTAGACCTATTCCATCATAAAATGTCTTGAGAAAACTTATGTTGTGATTTAAATTTAAATAAAGATTGACTTGACTTGATTTAGCCCTTCATAATAAAAATTAGTCTACAGCCTCCACTTATAAACTTGTGAGTTTCACTCTCAAATCTGCTTCCCTTTCAGCAGTTTTGGAAACAATTAAGCTATAGATATTTTTTACATGCAGGTGTTTGTACTGAGTTTTTAAATGTATTTTCCTCTGTTTTGTAAAATACTGTAGGTCATTATAATGTTTATTATGTGGTTTTGGTTTGTACTAATAACAAGAATTGACTTTTGTTTCTGCCATCCTTGTGTTTATTACACCTGAGAGGGCATGCACAAGAATTTTGTAACAAAAAAATTCTAATACGACATTGTTGTGAAGAAGCCTTTATAGCTTAAGATCTATGATCTCAGCTGCTTAGATCTTTACTAGTTATATAAGTGAGATTGTCTCCTCTGAATGGCAAATTCATCTTTATGCAGATGATACTGTATTAAATTTTATTGCTGGTTTTGTCTACCTAGGCACTGAGAAATTACAACTCTTTCAAATGCACTTTTTCCATAAATTAGTGCTTACTGATTTAAGACTATGTAGAGATTTAATCACCAATGTAAAGAATTGGTTTTTAATGACCTGGAAATGAGACTCAATAACTATTCATATTTCCTCCGCTCTGAGGCCTGGTGCAGTTGCTGATCACAGATAACAAACTTCTACCACCCATTCCACTGTCTAAAATGCCTTCCTCCATGGACCAAATCTTTTCTTTGCCTGTTTTGACAAGGACAGTTCTGACTCAGACATCAATACACTCTTACATACAAAAGACAACGCACACTACTTCTACAGAGTGGGCACATGGAAGGCTGCTGGCCTGGACAATAAACTGACAGGTCCTTAAGTAATGGTCTGATCACCTGGCTTAGGTTTTTACCAACATATTTACTTCTCACTCTCCCAGTCCATAGTTTCCACAGCCTTCAAGACCACCTCTATCATCCCTGTGCTCAAGAAACATCCACATGTCTAAATGACTACTAATCTATAGCACTCAGTTTTATGCCATGGAGTGCTTTAAGAAATTGGTACTTACTCACATTAAAGATACAACACATTGACGGCAGCCATAGTTGGTACGATCCTGTCAGGATTCTTAGTTATCAGTTTTTATATATTATTCATTGACCGTATATACTCCACAAAACTGTCAACAAGGCATTGCAGTAAAAGTGGATGTATACTCAGTCAACATATCCTGTACGGTTCAAATGTGTATCACTCACCGTGACTTGGAAGGGGCTGTTAGGGATATGCTCCCCTCCAAAGCGGACGCAGATGACATACTCGCCCGGCTGTGGTGCTGTGTAGAAGATGTCAAATGTGCCATCTTCATTTTCAACAACGTCAACGTCGAGTTCTGCCCCCTCGGGTGTGCACACACTGCATGTGACCTTGCCTTTCCCAGCAGCCTTGGCATCAACTGTGATGACTGTCTGTTCGCCAATTTGGATTGTTGGACCAACACCCGCACCTTAAGAATGGAATAGAAAGGGTCATCGGTGGTTAGATGTAAGTTTTTGTAATTTAACAAAGAAACAAACAGGGACACATAGACAATAGACAGTAACATAGACAATATTTTGCATGCACATTCCACAACCATGAGACCAGGTGAAAGATGGATGAGATCTAGTCATGTTATTTCCATCTACTGTATGCTGTTACCAATGACTCATTATCATCACACAGTTTTCATGTAGAACTGAAAGCTAGAGTAGCCATTTCCGACATGCCATCCAACCTACTCTGTTAGTCTATTAGTTCTCCAATAAAAAATGTAAGAGGGAAATGGAGGCAAACAGTTATGAGAGATGAAGTGAAAACTTGATGAGAATTATGAGAGTGAGAGAGAGAGAGAGAGAGAGAGAGAGAGAGAGAGGAAAAAGCAAGAAAGAGACAGAAGAGAGAGAGAAACTGGGATATCCTGTTAAAAGTTGGTGCCACTATCTTTCATGCTGACAGAACAGAAAGAAAAGTTAGAGTAGTTCCTCGACATTCTGAAGTCGATCAGTAGGCTTACCTAAACCGTGACCGCCGATTGAGACTGATAATAGGAACGGTGAGAAGCAGGGGAGCGAGAAAAAAACAGTGACAAATAAAAGACAGTCAGGTGGGGGTGGGGGTGGTGGGAGGCAATAACTGTGCTCCAAACACTTGAATGAAAACAAATAGTGATGGTGTACTGTGAAGCAGGGTGGGGGTGGGGGTGGGAGTGGAGGGGGTGTCTGTGTGTGTGTGGAGCAGGGACTTGGGTCAGGGCGAGCGTAACTAAGGAGCACAGCGTGAGGAACACAACGTACAATGCATGAAAAATTAGATATGAGCAGCAGATATGCTGAGAAATATCATCTTTAAT
The DNA here is from genome assembly GCA_029814765.1 of Acanthurus leucopareius. NCBI lineage: Eukaryota > Metazoa > Chordata > Actinopteri > Acanthuriformes > Acanthuridae > Acanthurus > Acanthurus leucopareius. Next base: position 1,457,306 of record JAQMCX010000002.1, read on the forward strand.
GGCTGAGCCACTAATTTTCACACTCTCACACAATGATCTTCTCTGAGAACATCTTACTAGCATAAAAAAATTAAGCTGCATCATATTGTGTAATGGGAGATTATGGAATTCGATTACTTTAACTGTCCCACATAACTGTTTCACTAATTTATATTTTAACCAATATGAAAACACAAGCTAGGATATTTATACAGAATAAATAAGAGAGATATGACAGGCAGCCATTCCTCCTGTTCCCATTCCTCTTGTTCCCAGTCTTAATGAATAGCTAATTTATCCATTCCTGAGCCACAGCTTCATACTTAATTGACAGATATGAGTGTGGTTTCAAAGTGGGAACCATCATCTGATCTGTCATTGTTGCAAGAGGGCATCTCTGTTTGTAAAATGTGGTGAACAGCAGCAGGAATTACAACATGAGAATCTAGGGGTACTGTATATGACCCATTCAGGCTCATCATAAAGCAGAATGATCATTACTTATTTAGCACAAAGAGGACAGAAGAGGAACTGACCAGTAATATAATACAATAGATTTTGAGCCCAACTAATTATATGAAAAAATCAGAGACTGTATGTGTAAGTAACATTTTTGAAATATCTGATAAATATACCTGAAAACATGTTTGTACAGTGGTCTAACTGTCTTTTACATACCTGTGACAGTGCACTTGCTGGCGTCTCCGGTGGGCAGGGCCCTGATACGGTAGGGCGAGTATGGAATCTCATCCCCTCCATATTTAATGAGGATGGTGTATCTTCCAGTCATGTCTGGCACATAGGACACTAGGTAGGTCCCATCATGGTTGTCACGGATGTTGGCCTTCTTTGGCTTCCCCTCTGGGTCCTGTAGCGGGTGTTACCAAAGTTTCAAAACAGCCACAAAAAAAATTCGGTTTTAATTTTCATTATGTTCTTCACATGTGAGCACTCACAGTGATCTGCACTGCCAGCAGTCCCTCGCCTGCGTCTTTGGCATCGATGGTGAACTCGACGGGCAGAGAGGCTGGCACCCCAGTGGTGTTGAGGCCAGGTCCACTGGCACGCACTTTACTAGCATCATGAGTGGGGAGAACTTTCACCTTGTAGGGGCTGACAGAGGGTGAGAGAAGAACGTGCATGAACTCAACAGAAACTGAGGAGAAACATATATGTAAATGTTAAAAAATGTTGCAATTTTGTGTATTACCTGCGTGGGATCTCCTCATCGGCGTACAGTACATTAATGGAATAGGGTCCCTCTCGGGTGGGAACATAGTTGACTGTGTGAGTTTGGTCACCATTATCCACTACTTCCACAGGCTCCACCACACCTACACACATACACAGCATGCAGAAACAAAGACATTACTTCAGTGACTGGGTTGCATCACCTAGAATTTACTTGAAAACCAAGTTAAATTATGGTTCAACTTGAGTTTTTGCTGTGAACTTATTTTGTTAAGCCTAAACCTCAAACTTAAAGTTAACATGCGGCACTCTTATAATTTTGCACTTAAACAGGTTTATCTACCTTTTTATATAAACTAAGCAAAACAATCAAAGTCCTTAGACAAAGTTGAGTGACAAGTAAAGTCAATGAGTTTTAGGAGGCAGCTTAACTTGTCTCAAATTGTTGGTTCAGCAAATTGTTATTGAGCTGAGTTAGAAGATTGTACCAACTGTAAAAAATGGCAGTGAAAGACATGTAGCTGTACCAACATGTTCAAAGGTGGGCCTGAGAATTTAACCATAGGATGTTTCCAGAGAGCAGATGTTTTTGTTGGATACTTTTATTGGTACAACCTATTTTTAGTGTTAAAATTCTTAATCAGGATTTATTTTGTTCGTGACTACCACATGAAAGGAGATACATTAAAAACATTAGAAAAAAAACTTACCTTTGGGTCCTTGTACGCGAACCTGCAGTGGGGCCACACCAGCTTTGGAGGCATCCACTGTGAATGCCTGAGGAATGTTGGCCCTGACATTGTTGCCCAGGCCTGGACCCTGGCACTTCACCTTAGTGCTGTCCACGGTGTCACTAACTGGCACAGAGAATGGGCTACCTGCATGGACAAAATGTCAAAAAAATGTTTAGAAACCCTCTATTATTTCCTCCCATGTTTCTAATTTACTTATCACTCCAGTTGTAATGGTCTCAGAATTCTCAACTGCTTCTGAGATAATCTAAAGTAAGTGTGGTCAGGAGTCTGTTTAGGAGAAGGAACAAAACTATTACGATATGTTATCTTAAGAAACACTACAAACAGTAGAATGTATTAAAAATAATGACTATACCATAATTTCTGGACTATAAGCCGCTACTTTTTTCAAACGCTTTGAACCCTGCGGCTTAAACTATGATGCCGCTAATTTATAGACGAATACAAACGAATATAAAGGAGAAAGTGTGAAAGTAATTCTGAGGCTGTTAAATTCTGACACTGAAGAAGACAGCTTTAGTGGTTTTAGTTTTTAAATTTAGTGGGTGCGGCTTATATACCGGTACGGCTTATAGTCAGAAAAGTACGGTAATATGAATTTTTTTTACACCAAATATATTTTCCAGCTGTACCTTTGATGGGCTGTCCTCCATAGGTGATGTTGAGGTTGTATGTCCCAGGCTCATATGGGATGTACTCCACACTGCAGCTGCCGTCCTTGTTATCAGTGCAGGACATTTTTGCCTCAGATGGACCCTCCATTGCCAGACCAAGACCACCAGTGCCTGCTCCACTGCAGAGGGAATGATGAACATTAAAAATACAAGCAGGAGACACTTTAGTGATGTTTCTGTTTTCCATTTTGAATGGTTTTGTCTCACCGTGTTTCCACCGTAAACTTGTTGGGCTTGTTGGTGATGCCCCCTTTCAGGCCAGGACCATGCACTCGAACACGAGCAGGATCACAGCCTTCAGTTACACCAACACGGAATGGACTTTTTGGCACTGGAGAGCCATCATAGCAAACCTCCACATTGTGTGGGCCTGAAACATGCACATAATATGAGGATTGCTTCAAACTCAGGTAATGGAGAATCCAATAACAAACCTTCAAGTTCCACACACATAGCTACTTTTGAACTCACCCTCCTCATAGGGAGTGTACTCTATGTTGTAGGTTCCATCCCCAAGGTCAGTGATCAGGGTGTCTGTCTGGCTGCCAGATGGATTGCTGATGATGGTTTTGATGTGGTCGCCTCCTTTCTGTGTGAGAGCACGAGCGTCAACAGTAAAGTCTGTGGTCGCCTCACGGAAAACACCTGAAAACACAGGAACATACGGAAAAGTGGTGAAAAGTTAGCAAGCTTGTAAAAGCTTTGATTACAATACTGGATGCACTTATATTATACCAGTACAAAATCTGTACACCATATCTTGTGAAATGCATTTATGTTTTGTACATGTAGGGTGATGTTTAAAAAAAAATGTTTTATTAGTCACATCTGGTGATACCTATCTGCTTTAAGGTCAGTATTGACACTGTGCAGTACACCAAAAATGCCATTTGCAATAGGCAAATGAAAAAAAAAGTTAATAAATGTAAATGCACATAGTGAAACACTTAATTGTAAAAGGTTGAACATTTAAGTAAAGCCGAGGTATTTCAGTTCCCTGCAGCAAGTTATTTTACCTTTGCCCTCCACTCCTGGTCCGAACACACGGACTCCACTGGCGTCCACTGCAGGCTCCACATTGAGCCGAGCAGGGAAGTTTGGCACATCCTGGCCACCGTAGCGGATGGTGAGAGTGTATGAGCCAGGGTAGAGAGGGATGTAAGTGATGGTGTAAGTCCCATCTCCATTGTCTTGGATGTGAACCTCGGCTTCAGTGCCACTGTCTGAGATGATCTCTATGGTCAGATCAGCTGGGCCGGCATTGGTACAGTCCACAATAAACTGCCCTTTCTCACCAACCTTGGCACGTTCCAAGCCTGGGCCAGAGCAACGTACCTTAGAGGAGAGGTGAGAAAGGACAGAGATAAACGATTACTCAATAGGATTGTGTCAGCAACAGTTATTTTTTATTTAATTTAACATGTTAGGCATTTTATTCATATTCTAATGATTAGACACATTTGTATAAATGCTGTCAGCAAATAACTGTGGCTAACCTTGGAGGGATCTGAGGCAGGGTAAGCTGTGGGGGTGAAGGGTGATCCAGGGATTGGCACCCCATCATAGGTCAGTTCAACCTGGTGTGGGCCCGTCTCCCTGGGGATGAACTTCACCTGACTGGTCTCTGGACTCAGCCCTGGCTCCACCTGGAATAAGTATAAGGAATATATAGACAGGATTTTACTATTTAAGAAAAAAAAAACATTGACAGTAGATTTGCATCAAAAGTAAGAGATGCAAATTTTTTTTCAAAAATAAGGATATTTTTAACATAAAGTAAATACATATTAAAAATCACGACATTTCTAAGCTTTTCAAGAATTTTTGTCTAGTGACAATAAATCAAAATTGGATGCCATACCTTGCTGGCCACTGGTTTCCCTGATGGTCCGGTCACCTTGGCGGCAACCTTGCCCTGTCCACCAGCACCCTTTGATTTGACAGTCACGTCCTGGTCTTTGCCTACAGTCATCTCTGCAAAAACAGTTAGACACAAAGCAAAGTAAGTGCTTTAGATTTAGCACTAGCTGACACTGGTGGGTATTCCAGACAGCAGGTTATGTGAAAACTCTGAATAAGTTAACCCTGAGATGAGGGAAACTCTGTTATCTGTTCCAGAAAGAGTGGAAAGTCAAACTCAGAGTCAATCACTACGGCCACCATCACCATACACAGTATATATATAAAGAGAGAGATAGAGAGAGAGAGAGTTGGCTAAGTAGAACTCATATGTTAACCTTTTTTTTTTTAAAGAACAATTAGTATTTCATTGAATTTTCATATAGGCTTCACATAGTCACATTTGTCTACAATTCAATGTGTCAGTGATGTCCAATACATATAAAATAAATCAAATTAAAATAATGCTTTTATATTTTCTTTTTCCAGCTGTTTACAAGTAATTTTTTTCCCTGTGGGATTGCACCTAAATGAAATCAGATTTTATTCAGTCCCCCACCTTTTTAACCTGTGTGATAAGATATTAATTAAGTGCAGTTAAATGTTAAGTCAACAGAATAGTTCATTCAAACTTACACATTGACTCAGGCAGCAATTTTCTCCCATGCTGCCTCTCTCTCCCTAGCTACTACAACGGTTTTACTCTTACTCCTCTTACTAAATATAGGGTCCTATTTTTTACAAACACATGCATGAGGACTTCCAGTTTCAGTGGGGTAAAGTAACTTTAAAGTAACCTTTTCTCTGCAGTTTCTCGGCATGGTGAATCGAGGTATCTGAGCTCCATTGATAATTTTTATTGTGGTCGTGCACACGCTTAATCTGAGGTTTACATACTCTGCGTTAATTGAACTAATTTAAGTCAGCTGTTCTGGAACGGTATACTCAGAGTTTTCCATCTCAGAGTAAGTCAACTTAGAGTTCGGGGTTAGACGCAGGGTTTATTGAATCTCTCTGGAATACCTCCCTGATCTGGTTACAAAAACAACTCCAGGTATTTCATTTTATGGTTGCCAAAAAAGATGAAAGACATGAAAAAATGTTTATAGTTAGACAAAATTTAAGACACCATCTCAAAAAAAAGAATTATTATCTCACAAATGTAATTTTTAACTTTTCATCCATTTTTTCCTGAAAGCAATTGACTTCCATAGTGACAAGAGAAGAGCTAAAGGTGAAGAGTAACACATCATTTTCTCAATCTGTATTCCAGGCAGAAAGAAATAAATGACTCAGCACTATTTAGCTACACATAATTCTGCTACATATTAAGTTTGAATTGTAAAGGTGCAGAAGAACAAGAGTAATGACAGTAAAGTACGTACTGTCTCCCAGGCCCATGACATTGATCTTGCTGAGGTCCAGTGTGGGTGCCACAGAAATGTTGAAGGGGCTCTTGGGAATATGATCACCGCCATAAGTCACAGCAACTCCAAGAGGACCCTGGGTCAGATGATTATTCAGAACAGGAAGCACAGAACCAACATAAATCAAAGTAATAGCTAGAAAATCCAGCATGTTTCTGAATAACCATGCAAATTACAGTTCTGAAATTTCTTACGATCCATAATTGTGCACAAATGTTTTAGGTGACTGGAAGAATTTCAATACTTTTGACTAGTTAAGTTAACTTCTAAATCTTTTATCCATAGATGCTATAAAAAATGTGGCGGTGACAGACAACTTGACACTTTGGAAATATGGTCATTTACTTTTTTTGGTGTGAGTTAAGATTATTAAATCTATACAACTAATGTCGGCTCATTAGTTATGAGCTAGAGCCAGGAAATAATTATTTAGTGAGTGATTAGTTAGCATTAGTTAGTGGCTACATAAGTTATCAGCTAATAACGATGTAAAGTAGATCCACCTAGCGTTAGCTTCTCCTCTGACTGACAATGGTTTAGTTCCACGCAGTGAGCTATTACATAGCTATTACACAGCACTACGCCTCCACCACCATCCTACGTTGACAGGATTGGTTCCTTAGGTTTGTGAGCTGTAAGACCCTTCTTGTCTAAGGCCGCCTTTCGGATACTGTCATTGTACACTTAAGTTTTTAAACGTGGAAATTTACAACCGTGATTATGACTGCTAATTTTATCCCCAGATTTGCCTTGCAGGATGTAAAAACACCAGACAGACATGTAGAGATGATTAATAATAAGATTTTAATTGTAGAGGGCCTCAAACACATTAAGTATTCTTTTAATTTACATAAACCACAATGGAAATGTGAAATGTTTTGGTTTTCAGGTTACCTCTGGTACCTGTTTACACTGCCTCCAGTTGTTATGCTAAGCATAGCTAACTTTCTCCTGCCTCTGGCAGGAGAGACAGGAAAATTTAACAGATTTTTTTAAGGTAAAACAGTGGGGTTCAGTTGAGATTGGATCTGCCTCTAAAATAGTAACACATTAACGAGGTATGGATCCTCATAATTAGGGTATGGACATGGGATTCATTTGGATGTTCTTTCTATCTAGCTCTAGGAAAGAGAGCTTAATGTTTCTTCAAAAAGTCAAACTGTTCCTTGAATACAGCATGTGTTAGGAAAGACTTGAAAGATACTCTAGCACTTAAAGGGGAACTAGAGACAGAATGTGCTTGTATATTAAAAATTGTCTCTGTATCTTACCTGCTGCACCGGTGTATATTTCACAGTGTGCGTGTTGTCATGGTTGTTGATGATTTCAAAGTCCTTGACTGCCTCTCCTTTAGTGGGGCCGTGGAAGTTGCAGTCCAGGTTTGCCTTTCCTGCTCCCTTAGTGTTCACGGTAAAATGAGTGGGCTTGTTTAATTCAACACCTGAAAAAGAACCACAAACCCTCAGAATTAAAGTGAGGCAACAATACTGAAATTAAGTTATATTTCAACATTTTCATATTAATTCCATCTCTAAAACTCAAAAAGTTTGTAAACAGCTTTTTTTGTTTGCAGTTTTTGTTTTAATTTACCAATGCCTGTATAATTTTGGAAAATTAGTCTTTTTTTCTTTTTGTTTTTTTTCATTTAGGTATCATTTTTAATAAACAGAAAAACTGGATAGTTAGCATGAACTGTGATCACTACAGCATAACAGAAAAAGGATGGGGAGGTCAAAGATTTAATAGCAATAAAAATAAAAAAAATATTGCTGCAAGCAGTAATGATCTTCTGAAGAATTTGAATTATGTCACATGGATAAATTTTCACACTGATGTTCCAGGTTTACATCTGAGAAATTGAACCTTTGAAGTCATACTCAAAGAGAGGAACTTACTCTCTGCGCAACCAAGGAGAGGTGATTTTCTCCACATCATGTTAAAACTTTTGGCTATGGAATGTGCTCAGGCTGTCAGTTCATTTGCACTTAATATACTGATGAGATTTAAGATGAATTTCAACTGGTCATGTTATTTGGCCCAAATGCTGGCTTTTAAGTCATGCCACCCTCCTGTGTCTGCCCTCTCTGTTGGTCATACTCCACAGGTGGCAGCCATTATTGCAGTTGAGCAGTCTACTGTTTTTTGGATTGACTGCTGCAATTAAAGCTTTAAAAATTCTCAACAATTTGACTGTTTGTGATGATCACACAACATAGTGAAGGTACGGAGTATGTGGTAAATAATTTTGGTGAAGTTTGTTCATTCATTTGGCAAAATTAAAAAAAGTTGTACCTACAGCAGTATTTAAAGTAACACATTCAATGTCATCACAGACTCAGTTTTTCACATATTTTAACACAATTTGGAACAGATAACATTCACAGATGAGTTTCATGCAAATTCATCTAAATCTCTAGGACTACGTATGAAAAAACATTTTCGAACAAAGTTCAAAATGGTGGAAAACTTTCCATGTGAAAAGGGGCGTGGTTATATTAATAGATTAATCTGGATCCACACAATCGAGGAATGAAAGAATTTTGTGGCTGACACGAACAGTTAAGGAGTTATGGCCCAAAACAGAAAAGTGCTACTAAAGCGTCACCATCTGGTCAAATTTATCTGATTTTTGTTGCTTGAGTAGTGAGGGATATTTGCAATTGATGTGCCCACTTTGGCAAATGCAGCTTTTAGAGTTTTAGAAGCAAAAAAAATAAATACACAAATAAATACTAATGATAATCCAAACAAAAACAATAGAGTTTCAGCACTTCTCATATTCACTCACTAATGTCAAGGACATACCTGTTTTTTAGGCACAGGCAGACACACACAATCACAAGCACACATGGACACAGTAATGAAACATCCATTAGAAGCAGTTTGGGTTTCAGTATTACACCAAAAACACTGACATTAAGACTAGATGAACTGGGGAGTGAACCATCAAAAACAACCAACCCAACAAAATTAGCTTTTTTTTATTGCTACTAACAGTATTTATATTACTTAATAATATTATTTATATTACCTTCTAAAACAAAGGTACAAATTGCTTTCAAAATAAAGACTAAAAAAATAAAAACTAATTAATAAAAATAAATAAAATCTAAAACAAGATAAATGATATAAATCTTATATGGCGTGTTATTAAAAATGTAGAAAATTTCACACCAAGCAATCTACTGACTACGAGGTCTTACCACTGCGGCTGAGTCCTGGTCCTTCTGCCTTGACCTTGCTGGCATCGTGAGAGGGATCCACTTTGATCCTGATGGGCGTCATTGGAATAGCCTAAACCAAAAACACAAGCATTAAATTGTTCAAATATGCAAGTTTTAACACAGTGATTACACTAACCTTTTCAAATGCACATTGTGCTCTTCATTCATTCAAACCTGTTTGATTCAAACTCACCTGGTCAGCAAACAGGACCATGATGGTGTAGCTGCCTGCTCCAGGAGGAGTGTACTTGACAGTGAATGTGTCATTGTCGTTCCTAATAATGTCAAAGTCAATATCAGCCTCTGCAGGTCCCACGACACCAGGGGCACACTTGATTCCTATACTGATGTCACCTAGGAGAAAAAAAAAATTACAAATAATTCCCAACATACATGTCCACAACACATAGAGCAACATCAGTAAATCATCTGGAGTTGTGTGTCTAGTCACTAGATGAATGAAATCCCATCAGTCTCTCTACCTTTTGCTCAGTGTTGTTTTTCACCAACTAATAAGGGAAATATTTGGCGTAAAAGCTAATAGATACTCCACTTTCTACGCTAGCAATCACTAAATTTGTGTGCCTCTCATTTAGTTGGGCAGGTGATGTGCAGAGTTCATTTGACCTTATATGCTGAAAATTTTTGTGTGACAGCTTTCTGGTACAATAAGAGCTAAATTTGCAGACCAAAACAATGGGAAGGAGAATAGTAAAATGCTTTGTAAACCTTGAGAAAACTGCAGATTTGGATGATATTTATGTAGGTTTTTTTTAAATTGTGCATGACCCCTTTTACTTTATATAAAGCAACTTACTCAAAGAGAGAGCACTGGTTATTGTAACTATAAATACATTTCAGATCTGTTGTCAAATCGACTTATATAGTTTATAAAACATCAAGTATGCAACAGGATACAACAGTTCAGTTATATATATAGCTTTACCTTGACCAGCCTCTGTGCAGTCAACAGTAAAGTATGTTGGCTCAAAGGCCTTGAGGCCAGTCTTAGCCACCCCAGGTCCTGAAACCTTCACCTTGTTTGGGTGACAGCCTGCTCCGATATTCATCTGCAGTCAAAAACATATATGTATTGTACATGTTTTCACATAATATAACAGCTAAAGAGACTTTTCCGTGATAGAACATCCTTAACATAAACTCCAGGGGGGAAAAAAAACACTCCCTTTGTTAACTCACTCTAAATGGGCTGTCAGGGATGTTGACTCCTCCCCAGGAGATCATGGCAGTGTGTTTTAAAGGTTTACGAGGGGTGTAAGAGCAGGTGTAGGTGCCATTGCCATTATCCTTAACCTGTACATCCACAGGAGTGCCTTCACCATCCTGAGCAGAAGTGGAAAAGCAAAAAATCAAATAGAACAAAACTATTGGTGAAAACTATTTATCAAACATATAAGAGATGGAGATGTAGGGCTGAAACAAGGTTAGATGATCCTACACATGTTTTTAATTTGTGGTTATAAGCTTGACACACACGGTCCTACCTGAGCCACAATCTTCAGAGGAGCTTTTCCTCCTTGCTTAGCATCAACTGTGAACTCAGTGGGCTTTCCAACAGCCAAACCACTGCTTTGAAGTCCTGGCCCATATGCTTTAACCTGAAATTACATCATTCATATAGCTAAAAGATTTGAGGGCTATGGCAAAAAATATCTTAATATTACAAGAAAAAACTACAAGTTTTAAATTCCTTGCAAGTATTGCTGCTGTTCAGCATATGAGTGTAAGTCTTTGAGTGTCTAAAAACCTTGTCAGGGTGGAAGTCTTTGCCTGGTGGGTTAACAATCTCAGCCATAAATGGAGAGTGTTGGATGTCTTCATTGTTGCAGAGCACATGCACGGCATACTCCCCGGGCTCTGTTGGCCAGTAGCGCACGTCACAGGATCCATCACCCTTGTCATCACATTCAATCTTGGCCTGAGATGGACCTTCCACAGAAAAACCTGAAAAAGGAATATAACAGCACACCAAGCTTAGAAAACTTCAATTCTTACACCAACACATACTTTCTCCCACTGTGTGTCATCCTTGTCTCCTCTTTGACTGACTTACCCAGTGTACCGACATTGTCACCAACAGCCTCCACCACAAAGTCAGCAGATTTTCCTACAACGCCACCTTCCAGCCCTGGACCCCAAGCCCTCACCTTCTGCTGGCCGGCTTCAGCGCCAATTTTGACCTCAATGGGACTAAACAAAATGGAGAGTGATCAGTCACAATGCCATGAAGTTCAATCCCAGTTCTTATATCTTTGTGAGTGTGTGTACCTGCGGGGGATGTGCTGTCCACCCCAGGTAATGGTGATTATATATGTCCCAGGTGTGGTTGGGTAATACTCAAAGCCGTACACACCATCTCCAAGATCTTTCCTTTTACATGGCTCCTCAAGACCCTCTGCAAACACAGTGATGCAAATTAGTGTTACTTAGAGGTATAATGTTTTAGTCTTTGGCCACTTGGGGGAATGCAATGAGGTTAAGCTGCAACCTTTTATCAAAATCATATTATTATTGTGATAATAAGCTGTTGTATATTACTGAAGTGGACAGCCAGTTACATATAAACTAGGGCTGTCAGTCAATTAAAATTTTTAATCGCGATTAATCGCATTAGTGTCCTGAGTTAACGGGCGATTAATCGCGATTAATTGCAAATTAATAGCTCATTTTTTACCCTACTCTATATGTAACTTAACAAGATATTTGTTGCGTTTCTTATACTCTGGGAAAAATTGGAGAGGACAATAATAATTCCTTGGCCATCATGTGGTATTTAAGACTGGACGTGCTCCGGTGGTGAGAACCATTGGGCAAAACTTTAAAGCTAAACTTTCTGTTTAAAAGTCCCTTTTCTGTATCCATTTCTGCTTTGTAACTGTTTGCAATGTTATTTTAGTGCCACTTCCTGAAACTACGGGAGCTGGCAAGGCACAGACTGTGTGTGCGTTAATCACGTGTTAAAAAAATAAGTGCCGTTAAAAGGAGTTTGAGTTAACGCGTTATTAACACGTTAACTTCAACAGCCCTAATATATATATATATATATATACACATATATATATGTCCGATTAATTGAGATTAATGAATCACAAAGCCTCTAGTAAATTGGATTTTTTTTTTTTAATCGAGTTCCACCACTAGTAAAAATACAATAAAGGTTTTTTCAGGAGACAGTCAGACCAGCAGGCTGTGATGTAACTGCAAACCGGTGGAAAACCTGAGAAAGAACATTAACGTAGGCTGCAACTGGACATTGGCTGCAGGGAATGTGTTCAGTACTGCATCATGCTGTGACCTCCGCGGCTCATTTTCAAGCCTGTGTTCCTCAAAAGTGGAGCAAGAACTGTACATTTATGTGTAAACAGGTAAAAAATACTGTTTGCAATTAGACAAAAGTCTGTGTATTCATCACATGGTGTTTCTGAGTGTCGACACTGCAGAGGGAGTTCTCAGTGACCTAAATCTGCCTTTGTTTGTGGATGAAAGGCCAAACTTACAGGAAAAAAAAGGGTTTTATAAAAATACCACTTATGTTCCAACTACGCCTTGTGTCCTCACAATACCACAAAGACAAGCATGTGTGTGTGTGTGTGTGAGAGAGAAAATCTGGGGCTGAAGAAATAAAAGCAGGTGTCACCGTGACAGAAAACACTCACATGTCATTTTTGAAAAAGGGATTTTTTCTTTAAAAGACACTCATAAAACCACCTTGTTGTTTCTCCGGACTTGTTTATTTTTTACAACACGTCCTTCCAAAAGAAATCCAATTTCCTACGTTCGAGCGCTGCGTCTTTGTTCAAAACAGTGAAACAATTCTGGATTTGTGTGAAAACAATCGAAGAGACAAAGCTGCTGAAAGTAACAGAGTTCATTACTAATAAGGGGGAGAGGAACATGAAAGTTGACTGAGTCAAATCACATTTTAAAAAGCCAAAGTGTAAAAGTGTGTTTTAAGAAGCAGTTCAGGAGATTAAAGTGATTTTACCACTTTAAGCTCTTCGGGCAGGGAGCTGCAAACACTCTGGGATAAGACAGCAAAAGAGAAAATTGGAATTTCAAAATACACTTCAAGAGCGACTCAGAGATTAAAAAAGAAAAAAAAAAAAAAAAGCCTTGTTACATCAGCCAGACTGTCCCCAATAAAGGACAAATGTGCAAAGAAAGAACAGAAAAAACGGCAGAATAATAACAGTCAAAACAAGGTTATCCGGTGAGAAAAAGGGCGAATTTTAGAGCTCCGACACAAAATGCTCAAACAGAGGAACAAACGCTCTTCAAACATTAATCACCAACTTGTACACACGACACTTCACAATAATGAAACACTTGTTTCAGGAGTCCGACCTGCAGCTCATTTCCACTGCAGAAGGTTTCAATGCAACACCTGAACACCTAAATACGGAAACACAGACTGACAGGTATTAATGAACAATCAGGAAGCTGGTTAAATGTGTTTAATGCAAATGTGAGTAAGTATGATGTGTTTTTTGCACCGTGGTGAATCATCCTAATGACTAGCAGTGAAGCCAAAACATCCCTGATATCTGCGCCGCCATCTTGGACTGGTGATGTCATGTGAAGGCGGAGTCTGTGCAGATGTAATCTGTAAAAAAAATGAGCAGTAAAGAGTAAAAGTAGGTAAAAAAATGACTTTTTCAGATGACAGAAACTGTCTATGGTGAAAAAAATTAAGTTGAAATGTACTGTGACTATTTTATCTTTGCCAAGCATAAATCAAAGTTTGATTTTTATATTCAAATGTAGCTTTTTTCCCATTTTTTGTTCTTCTTTTAGCAGACATACAGATCTTTATTATCTGGCTTTGAATCAAACATTTTGAGTCATGGCGAAATAACTCGACTCTGACTTTTGTTTCACCACACAGACAAATTCCTTTTCTTATATTTAAAAAAAAACTAACTTTTGCTGGTCATAAATAAGAGTTTTTTTTAAATCTGTGTGGTCTTGAAAGTTGTAATGCAGTTACACTTTCAAAAACTTTTTAACTCGCTCATCATTACCATAAAGCTGCATTTGCTCTCTCAAAAAAGATTTAAAATAAAACAAAACCACAACAAAAAAGAACGAATTTTCCAACTTCTGTCAAGTTCAGACTTTTACTTTTCAGTGTTTGCAGGACAGATGAAGTTATTTCTGATTCATGGCTGAGACGAGGTGATGAATTCATCTGCCTGCTGATCTTTGATGCTTCAGTCGTGTTGTCAGTTTTTTTGTTGCTGCTCAGGTGGAAAAATTCTCCAAGTGCTCCGACACAAGTGTTGTGCTCTTTGTTTAGTCGAGCTGGTGCGGCAGAAGTTTGTGGGAAAGACCTGAGCTAAAAGGTCCTGAGGGAGAGAGGAATTATCAGTGTGTGTGTGTGTGTGTGAGTGTGTGTGAGTGTGAGAGAGTCTTTCCTTTGTGCCTGTCTTCCTTTAATGATGATGGCTGTATGGGGTTTTTGTGTAGGTGTGTCTCTGTGAATGTGTCCATGAATATGCCAGCACTGCCGCTGCTGCTGCAGCTGTGTGTGTGTGTGAGTGTGTGTGAGAGTGTGTGTGAGAGTGTGTAGCAGTGTGTGTGCCACCAGTGTGCTTGATCAGCAGTCCTGCTGCTATCCCATTAACTCTGCTGCCGCAGGGCATGCTGGTGCGACCCAAAGGACCCTGGGTAACAGCAGGTTCCAGCGAGGTCATTTTCATTCAACTGCCTCGCTCCAACTGGCCCACTGCTGCACCTGTCTATGTGCAGGAGAGAGACAGACAGAGAGAGGGAGAGACAGAGAGAGAGAGAGAGACAGACAGAGGGAGGGAGGGAGAGAGAGAGAGAGAGGGACATTGGCAATAAACTGATGACAGACTCTGGCTGGATAAGATGAAACAAAAATAGATTTAAAAAATTCAGTGTTACTGAAATCTGATCAGAGATTCAGAATCAGTCATTTACCTGAGTGACTGATCACAGAAAGTGTTAAACACACACACACACAAACAATGGAAACAGTGTCTTGCTCAGGAAAACTACAGTGGCCTCTGCAAAGAAAGTATGTAAAGATTTTGTCTTGTTTTTAATCTGTTGACATACATCTTTTCATTCACTGTCTCAGTTCTGTTTCATTAATTATAAAAGTAACTTGTATTTGTTTCACGTTTTCTTTATTATCAGATCTACTTTGCTGCATATCTGCATGCAAACACAGTATGTGTCCATGGTCATGTATAGACATGGAACTCAGCGTTTGCATGTATTTATAAGAATATTACAACTATGAGAGACACTTTACGCTCGTAGCTGAACACTAACCAGTGAAGTGAAGTAAAACACAGGTTAGACTGTTAACCTTGATAAATAAAACAACTGTGTGACTGCTGGTTCGTGCAGGTGGAAGAGTGAGAAGGTTCCTTTCAGTACATTCTGTTCTTTTTACCTTCAGAAAGATGGTGAACCTGCAGTTAACGAGAACAAGTGGTTAATTAGAAGGTGTAAATGATGGAAGATGAAGGCTTGTTTTTTCTAAAATACATTTAATAAGACCTTAAAATTACAGCCTGGGCCTGTAAATGCATGCTGTCAAACTGTGAGTCACAGTTAAGTTCTGCTGATTTCTTATGATACAAACTTAGGAAGTGAGGTGGGAATAAAAGTAGGTTTTATAATCCAGAATACTAACATGAACATGTGTAGTTTACCGACCATAATCACTGATTGTTGAACCTTTAAGGCCTCGGCTGTCTTGTTCTTCTTGGCTCTTGAATCTCAACTCTGTTTCGACGTTTTAATAAAGTTTTCTGCAGCTCCCACATCTCACAGCAGCAGCAGCAGCTCTGCATTCTGATACCTTCACTACACTGAGGGACTCACTTTCTTTCACTTTATTCTTTTTTTCTTGACTTGTTCAACGCTGATGTATGATGCAGTCGGCTTTCTGTTCCACAAGACAACCTTGTCTGATTGTGTTGTCAGTCTGGGCCTGCTAGACTCTCTTTTTTTTCAGCTCCAGGCTTCTGACAGTGTTTTCCACTGAACTCGCAGGTTATTTAAGTTTTTTGGCAACATCTCTGAAACAAATTATTCCACGTCTCTAAGTATTTTTTTGGTTAAATTAAGTCTTTCATTAGCTGAAAAAAACCCCACCTCGATTCCTGTTCAGATGACTAAATCTTTGATTTTGAAGACCAGATAATTTTTAGATCCTGTTTAATTTAATTACTACCTTTAATTGTGCTAGTTGGGTTTTACATTTATTAAAAAAAATAATTTTAGCAGTGGTTTCAGTTGACATATTTGTGAAGTATACGTGCAGAATATGAAGTGATCTGGCAGATTTAAGGGCAATGAACTGAAATCAATCAGTCATCCAGGAACACTTCAGTGAAACTGCCTGAAAAACATCTCAAGACCAATAAAAATAACAATTCTGATGAAAGTTTAATGAAATTTGTCAGCACTGGATCGAAACGACAGACAATATGTTCCCGCAGAAACAGTTGAACAAACACTGTCAGCTCGCGTTCGTCTGGACCGAGTGAAGCTTCTGCGTCCAAACCTGACGTGTTATCAGCCCAAGTCAAGTCCTTCAACGCCCACATGTCTCACTGAGGGGAGGAAAGTCCATGTTTGTCTGGTTAAATCTGGTATTCAGCAACACAAATATGCTTCTGACCTCAGGTGTTTTGGCCCCCAGGGGCCTCAATCTCCATCCCATAGTTAGACCAAAACAAAGATGGATATCAGACCTGAATAAAGCTCACATGTTCAGAAAAATACAGCTGTTTCGTCTGAAACACCTGGCTGAGCGTGTGATGAGCAGGTAGGACGTTTCCTTCACTCTGTGATTACAATTTAATGCCTTTTGTCTGAAAATTCAAATCCTTTTAAATTTTCTATCCAAGGTTACTTAAGACTGAAGATACTGAAGATGATTAAATTTTTCTAATGTGATATAAAGCTAATGGTATAATCGCTGTTATAATTCACCATCACTGTGGTGCAGCAGGTAATAATTTATGGTGAAAGGTGGTGTGTGTTACCCAGCAGCAGGTCAGTTTTTATCTTTATCTCTTTACGCAGCTTTACCATTAATCTTCTTATTCTCTTTGTCGGTGTAAATTGGGGCAGACTTAATTGCTCCACTGCCCTTTGGCTGAGGTTGAAATGGGTGAAATTAGCCCCGGGTCACTTTCAAAATGGGAGTTTATTAATTTAAATACATCAGATTTGGGTTGAAGAGGCTTTAAATCAGGAAAAAAAGGGGGGAAAGTCGAAGTTATACAGCAGAAAGTGTTCAAAAAGTGTTCAAAAACCCAGAAATGAGCAACAAAGACCCAGTTTTGTTGTTATTATCAATGTTTCATGTGTACTATGATGTCCTAGTGCTACCTTAAACTACATTTTATTCTATTTTATGCTCATTTCTTTCACTTCTGCCTCCTTTTCTTTATAATAATTGCAGAAAAGCATGAAGTTGAACCTCTTTGACAATTCTAGGAGGTCAGATTTCTCTTTTTCTTACCCTTCAGGGGACATGTGGCCCCCCAACCCTCCCTCCTCAGACAATTAAGTGATCACTTGAGTTAAATGAGTTCAGTTCCTTGATTAACTTCTCTTGCTTTCTTTATCTGATTTATAAATCACATCTCCTCGCCGTCTCTCTGCCTCTGAGTCGCTCACATTGACGTCAACGTGAGCGCCCGTTGTCTCAGGTCAGGGGCAGCCTTTGAATCTATTCTCATGTGTGCTGTGATTGAAGGAAAAAAATGTCTGACGACTGAGTGGAAGTGTAGCTGCGGACCAGATAAAGCACGTCCTCGTTCCTTCAGCGGCGATATCAGTGCGTTTGGAAGTCTTCGGGGTAAAGGTTATCAACAAATCCTCCCACAGCACAGGATGATGTCAGTCTACCTGTCCTTTAAAAGCCTCTAATACTTGATAATATCCATCCTCCTGCAGAACGAGGAGCTAACAGTGGAGGTACTTCAGATTTTTTTATTCTTTTTGAACAAAAAGGAGGTTGAGCAGAACGCTCAGTGAGGAGTCGAGGCAAAAGAAAACATCCTGATGAGGTTTTTCAGGTGTTTTAAAGTAAACTTCTTAATGGGTTTACAGATAAAACTCATGACTTTATATTTACCAGGTGTCCTTCTGAGCCCTCGGATGCTTGTGTGTACTTTAAGGTGATGAATGACCTATTCAAAACACCAAACGATGCAGACTGACTGTTAAATCATTTTCTGGTCTGAAATGTTGTTACTCAAAGTGTTTCACTTTTCATCTGACAGCAGGGAGAGAAAAAGGTCAGGAAGAGGGAGAAGCAGATAAGAGTCATGTACAAAAAAAAAAGAAACAAACCCTTTCAGGAGAGACAGGAAACAGCATTTATGACAGGTTGTCAAAAGAAAAGTCTTACATGTCTGAAAAGCAGCACGCTGTTACATTTCCAATGAATCATGAAGCCAAAAAAGCCCCCATATCTTAACTATAGTCAGCCAATTTCATTTATACAGCTCAATATCACAAACGGAGAGTCTGCCTCGAGGGGAAAAATGGATTTGACCTTAGAAAACACAAGAGAAAAGTTCATCTTTGAAATATTTGTTTAATAACTTATTATTTTCCACACATGTAAGAATAAAACACATGGATGAAATATTAAAAAATATGTGTTAATATGTGATTAAAAAACCTCTAGTGGCTCATATGAAGCCACAATAAAAGCATTCAAAGGGTCAAAGACAAACTTATAAAAGCATCATTACATATTAAATATGATTTATTCAGTCTCTGCTTGAACATATGCAGTGACATATTATTTTATTTTATGATTCACATATTAAAGGGAAAAAGAGCTTGTGAGTAATCCAGCAGGGAGACGATGTCCCTGTAGTTCACTGCGGATTCACTGCACTGTGAATATTTCCCTCCCATGACATAATAACTGAGCTTTGGGGGATAACCATAAAGCCGGCAGACAATCTAATCACCTGCGACCTGCCGAACAGTAAGTCCCTAATGTCAAACTTGACGAAACATGTCTATATTCTTAAATTAGGCCGTCCACTCCGAGCAGCTTGGGGCCGCCCCGGAAAAATAGGCCAGCTCATCAATAAAAGCCAAATCCCTGCACGGCACATGAAGGAGACAGGCAGTGATTCAGTGAAGTAAGCCGACTGTACGTCTCATCGTCGGCCATCACAGGTAAACAGAGTGAGTTTGTGCAGCACTTTTCTGCTCCGTCAGAGACGACTGGTGTTGACACAACTCTGTGATGAGGCTCTAATGTCCCGGCTTTGGTTTCTTTTGTTCTCTCTGACTGCTTCATCCTCACATTATTGGTCCTGACAGGGAATGAGACATTACTTAAGCTTGTGGAGGTGAAGTTTTCTCTCATCCTTACATTATCCTCTATGCAAACGCTACAGAAAGGCGGACACTGCAACTTATGTGGCACTTGCCAAGATTTAAAATCTCATTTTCAGACATGATAGATAATTTGGCTTGTTTTCAAAGTTATTTACTCATTTACTTACCTGGGACAACTTATTTCTAGATTTAAAAATCTTATTTTAAGATTGAACCGAAAATTTTCCTAGTTTTAAGTAATTTTCTTCTCAAATTTAGTGTTTATATCTTATATTTGGGCAACCCTTTTCACAGTGAAAACACTGCACAAAACATGAACTGATGGGTAAAATGTGGAAATAGGTCGGCGGATATGATGCAAGGTTGATGAGGTGAGTGGGAACCACTGACTGTATAAAACACTGGACAAACCCTCCATGACGTCACCCATTGGTTTCTGCCGGAGCAAAAGTGAAGCCTCGGA
>JAQMCX010000002.1:1477394-1500508 GCA_029814765.1 Acanthurus leucopareius
TTCACATTTACAATAAATACAAATTACTTTTGTTTTGACCAGAGAACCATCGGGCAAAACTTTAAAGCTAAACTTTCTGTTTAAAAGTCCCTTTTCTGTATCCATTTATACTTTGTTACAGTTTGCAATGTTATTTTAGCGCCACTTCCTGAAACTACAGGAGCTGGCAAGGCACAGACCGTGTGTGCATTAATCGCACGTTAAAAAAATTAGTGCTGTTAAAAGGAGTTTGAGTTAATGCGACAGCCCTAATATAAACGCTTCTGTGTGTGAGCATAGCTTATGCACCAACTGTGGAGGTTGCTCCACAGTGTCTTACATGAGCATAAACAAAGCTTAAAGCCTCCTGAGGCATAAATTAAAAACTTTGTGCTAATTTTTTTTCTGAACAAGCAACATCCAATAGGAGAACACTCAGTTGACCAATGCTGTAACTTAAATCACTCAGAAAGTGATGGACAGGCGTTTGTTTTTTAATAGGGCTGTCTCCAGTTGGCTGCTGTTTAGTCAAAAATTGATTTTATCTGAGTAGAAAGTCAATGCAGTCAGAGTTGATTAGTTTTAAAATACTTTTTGTGACTTTATCATTTTTTCCAGAAAAGAGCCTGTGAACAAATCTACTGGCTTTTTGGAAGACATCGGCTATCCCCCCCGAATAAGGTTGTCGGTTGATTAAGTAATAGCAGCAAAAATAATCACAAAGGAATCGATGCTCGAAATGTCATTACTATCTACTTGCAGCCTATCAGACTCTGCTTAAAGTGATGTGTTTCTACTGACTGCAACAACAAAAGCAAAACTGATGTTTGCAATGTAACTTACTGGGGCCTTTAATGGAGACTTTGAGCTCTCCGGTGCCAGCGCCTTTGGTGTAAACCTTAAAGTCTGCATTCTCCTTCACCCTTAGGCCCTTTGGCTGCAGACCCCGACCCTTAGCTCTACAGAGGCTAGGGTTACATGCTGTGGAGAAACATACACAAAGAAAGAGTGAGAGAGAAACAGACACAGACAGAAGCTCTCTGTGTTCTGACTCCCAACATCACATGTGACTACAGTAGTGGTTTCAGTGGGGAGAAGAGGAATGAGGTGCGGTGTGAATGATATGAAACCAAGACAATTTCCATCCTAACGGTACATCCATCATTTTCTAGAAGAACCAAGGGTTAATGGAAGGCTTTTTAGTGCTTTTCAGTCATCCTTTCCTGCCTTCCTGCCTACACAGCCCTCCTATGCCTCTTATCCATCTATCTTACTCCACAGGGAATTTATAGACCACAGAAAGGAAGTGGGCCTTTATCCTCACACAGGAAGTGGAGTATTCTTCATTTATCCAGATTAAAAGGGCATTTATTAGAAGCTGCTGAGTCACAGTTGGATGCCATGCAGGAAGCAAAGGAAACCCCACAGGAAGAGAGGCACAAGATATTTTCTAAGGAGCAAACTACTTGGAGAATTTCAGAAAAGGATAATTCATATTTTATTGTGTTAAAAGCTACTCTGATGTAGCATATGCAGGTCAGGTATTTTGGATCCACTGCAGCAAATGGCATTATTAAAAAGTAGGCCTCATTAAACTGGAATAAAATTGGAAAAAAAATAAGTTAAACTGTTTTATAATAAAATCCACTTTTTAAATTTTAATTTTAATTCATTTATTTATTGATTGATTTTTTCAACTTAATAATGACTCACTTAATGTTTCAGGTTATCCCAGTTTGTATTGTTTCTAATAAAGCATGAAGAGCTTATACCTTATTTTTAAAGGCTATTTTCATAGTCAACAAATATTTTACAAATTCTTTAAAGATTATAAAAAGTAGCAATAAGCTTAACAACTACTGGTTGACAAAATGAAAAAAAAATCTTAAAATCAAATTTACTGGCAATGATTATAGCTGAATTTTCAAAGATGATTATGTGTGGGGTTTTTCAATGGTTTTTTTTTGGGGGGGGGCGGGGGTGTTAAGAAAAAACTATATTCTTCCTAGTACAGGCTAAAAGTTGAATGGAAAAGCAATAAAACAAATTCTTGGCCTGGTATGACCAGTAGCTAATGGGGGCTCATTTTAGCCAACATTTGAGAGATATTCCTGTGTATTTGACATTACTGAGTCAGTTCTCATCTTTACAACTTTTCTCCGCTTGTGCCACTGTTAAACTCCATTTTGGCATTACCCTTATTCCATATCTGCTACTTGTTGCCACAGATTCTACCGTGAAGCAAAAGTAACATAGAAGAGCTTAAAAAAATTACTAACAGTTAAAACTGCACTGTTATCAAATAGAGAGAAAGCCTTACTTATTATCTAAGAGGCATTTTCAAATAATTTAATTAATAAAGCCATGAATTCCAAATTCTAAGCCCTTATAAAGAATGTCTTTTGAGAAACTGGTCCCAAAATGTTTTAGTACCACCATATTTTTTTGTTTTTAATCTATTAAGCATATGGTGCTTTAATATAAGTCATCTATAAACACATCTAAGGCAACCTAGAGGTTGTGTTATCTCTTAAAAAAGCAGAGCTGATTACAATCCTACCACAAAACTCTCCCTATAAATATTAGAGGACAAGCATTGTTCCGAAAGTTACATCTTAAACAATGCTTGTCTTGCCAAACAAATAACATTCTTTGTGAATTATGTCATTTTGTAAACCTAAGACCACAAGTGAGCTGGAACAAATGAGGCATCTTATTCCTGGGCAGATACAAGCTACATCTTAATGATGGTATTCTTCCATTTAAATCTGGAACATGTTTGTGCTTAATTAATAAATTATACTTTCCTATGGATCTGCTAGTTGAGTCACATAGAATTGAGAGGTTGACATGCAGCTGACAGGAACCACATATAAAATACAAATCAACAGATGACAAAGGAG
The DNA here is from genome assembly GCA_029814765.1 of Acanthurus leucopareius. NCBI lineage: Eukaryota > Metazoa > Chordata > Actinopteri > Acanthuriformes > Acanthuridae > Acanthurus > Acanthurus leucopareius. Next base: position 1,480,277 of record JAQMCX010000002.1, read on the forward strand.
TGAAGACATGCAATTTTACAAACACACACACACCCATGCACGCACACACATCCACACACACACAGAGGATAACTCAGTCCACTATCTACACAGAAACACAGCTTAGCCACTCATGTATGCACACACACAGTTGGTACCCAAGAGAGATCCTAGGAAACAGGAAATGACAGCAGAAGGAAGAGGTCGTTCCAGAGTGAGGACAGATACCATCAGGCCTCTATCAAGCAGAAGAAAGGGAAATAGGAGGGAAAGAGAAAGGGCATGGCATCCAGTACAATGACAGAAAGAGACAGCAAGGCATTAGACACGATAAAAGAAAAAAGCTAGAAAAAGAGAGCAAATACTGAAGGTTTAGAACTTGGTTGTCTCTTGTTCACTATAATATACAAACTTGATATTGTAGCCAAAAGTCACAATCACAAAATATTTAGTGGTACCTTGGACTTCCGTTAATGTAATTTTGGTCATTAACAGGGAAAACATGTTTACACTTATTGCTTCAGTAACATCTTTTTGAGTAACTTCAGGTTTCCCAGTGGCCCTGTAATGGGACTAGAACAGGCTAATTGCTGAGTAATTGCGTCAGTAAGTCTTACCTTCTCCCACATTCACAGTGAAGGGACTCTTGCTGATCTGACCACCAGCAAAGGTGACATAGATGGTGTGCTGGCCCTCCTGGATGGGTTTGTAAGTGCAGCGGTAACTACTGTTGCCCTTGTCCTCGATGTTGCATTCCACAGTGTTTTTCTTGCCAGCAGGGTCCATGATTGTCACCTCCACTTCACCAACACCGGCACCTGGGAGACATGAGACAGAGAGGAGGAGACATAAAAAAGGAAAAAGATTAGTAGGAGTTAAAACCCACAATGAAACATCCATGCAGCATTTCTATCCCAGTAAAGGTAGAACAAAACAAGCCTCACTAATGTAGTTGCGTTATACCTGCTGTGTAGACATCAAAGTAGGTGGTCTTGTTGGCAATGTTTCCTGAAGGCTCTAGGCCTGGTCCCTGGGCTGTGGCCTTGCTGGAGTCTCCCTGAGCCATGCCGACCTCCACCTCAAAGGGGCTCTTGGAGATGTGCTGCCCTGCAAACAATACTGTCACCTACAATACAGAGAGCACAGAGTGAAAATTGTGTCTGAAACCCTCTAGGACCATTTCAAGGGTATCTGCGGGTCTTAAAAAACAAAAACAAAAAAACAAATCCCCCCCCCAAAAAAAAACTACTTAAATAAGTTATCTTTAATTTACGAAGTATAAGGTATTTTCTCTTGCCTGCTGTAAGTATGACTATTACAATAAGCTAGAAAATGTTTTAGTATCTGATGGTGGGGGTTGGGAGATGCATCATTAATGCATAAATTAAAGAAAAGGTTTATTTTGGCAATGGATTGTGCTGCAGGAGGTGTTTCGGTGCTTTATTGTGGATTTTTGGTAACCACCATCAGACCTACAGCAAACAGAGTTACTGCAGCAATTTATGGTGGCATGAAAGCATCTAATAATATGCAAGTGCTGATTTTAGCAAAAACTTTGCATGAACTCAAGTGAATACAAATGATAGATGAAAAATGTTTAATTGAATGATATATCCATATATTAAATATAACATTTTCAGGTGTTGTCAGTTAAATGTGTTATATAGATAGGAATTCCAGAGGCACTGAGTTACACTCTATTATGCTATTATAATGGTCTTATAAAAACTACTCTTTTGAGAAATCCTGCACCATGGAGACTGTTGTGGCTGCGCACCAGGCATGAATAAGGCAGCAACTAACTCCATGTACATCATAAGCAAATCTGTTCATGACAAACATGTTTGGCCTGGCAGGATAAAGATTTTTTGTTTTGTTTTCTTAACTGTTTATATTCAAAATGTGAATTAGTTTTTAATTGTTCTTTTGGGACATACACTTGTAAAGCATTTTTTTAATGTTGTGTGTGAGTACAAAGAGATGCTTAATGGATTTATCAAGTGTATACCTAAATCGAGAGAACACTGCTGGAGAAAGTTGAATTACAGCCAGAGTGGAAGTCTATCGTTTGAGTGCAACTGTTCCTGTAACATAACAATAACATTGTCCTCCTTTTACTAGCTGCATCTGTGTGCAGTGATCACGTACAGGCAATTTCCACAACTGGCTGTATTTCATTAAAATGCTCTGATGTTGGAGGCAGAATATTCATTTAATGACATTAATGTATGAACATCATCTCAGTGACTTATAATGAAAGGGATTGAAAATGTGCAACTGTGTGTTTTTAACTTAAAAGTTTCACAAATAAGTGTCTCTATCTTGAAACAAGAAAGAATGAGGCAGGAAGGCACTGGAATCATGAAAAACTTGATTCTTAGAAAAAGTTCATTTTCATTTAAAGTAGATATTTTAAATTATTTCGAAACAAGTTTCATTAAGAAAATAAATAATTTACTTGATACACCAATTAACCATTGATTAAAAAAAAAAAAAAAACACTACTTACCCTATTAAATGTATGAGGAAAACATAGTTGATAAAATTGAATATCTCAAAACTGTGAATGTGTACAGTACATGAATAAATGTACTACTTTACTTTCCACTGCTGACTTTTAACATCCCTGGCATATACCCTAAACAGTCCACCTGACTCCTAAGAGAGTCATATCAGGCATGTGAGACTTTTGCATTAAAAAGAACTCTTTACTTACCTTGTGCATGCCTGTGACTTTAGGGATGTAGTAGACAGAGTATGTGCGATTCTTATCATTGTTGGCTGTCACTTTAGCCTGGGGGGAAATGTTTAAAAAGTTAACAAAATAGTAAGCCATGATGACCAAAAAAGGGTAAATAACAGTAGAACTTCAGGAGGACGTCAAAATCCCCAGTGTCTCACCTCCTCTCTGTGCCCCGCTGGGTCCTCCACGTAAACCAGTACCTCTCCCATTCCTGCACTGATGGTCTCAACTGTGAATACAGCCTTCTTCATCACAACATTTCCTACTGGTTCAATACCTTCGGAGAAGAGAAGAGGCAGGAGAGTTGAGGCAGAACATTAAAAAATGTCCTGTACATATGTGGATTCTGGGTATGAGACCTCTTAGACTAGCTCACAAGTTTTGTGTCCATGACTGTATTCACGTAAATCATCTGCACTCATCCAGTTGCTCAGTTCAGTACAACCACATTTGTTTTCTTGTTGAAATCTAATTTCAGATGTGTGTGTTGCTGCATACCTGGCCCATAGGCACGGGCCTTCTTGGGGTTCAGTTTGGGTCGTAGAGGTGCGCCAGGCTTCAGCTTGGCCTTGGGGAACTGGGACAGGTAGGTCATGACTGAATGCTCGTCCACATTGGGATCGACAATCTCTTCAGGGGTTATGACCTAAGAAGTCAAGACATGAAGAAAAGTCATTTTCAAATGAAACTGCACATTTTCATGTCTGTTCATGAAAGAGAAGAGAGGCTACAGCTGAACAGCCTGTAGCAGTGCTTGCTCAGTTGCAACAGAGACAGTTACCCACAAAACTCAACTGAGTAATGTTGTGATTTGTGATCAAAACCACATACCAACCTCTTCCTCAGCTCAGAAAGTACCTGAGACAAACTCGCACGCAAATCAGCACGCAGCCACTTATATCATCACACTCATCGTCTGTTTTTGGAACCCACACAGACAGCACGAGAGGGGACAATACCAGTTTCTTAACAGAAACAGAGCAGCAGGAAACACCAGCAGCCACAGAAACAACTGTTGGCATGCTATGCTGTGCCAGCTGCCTGCACTGTGCCAGTCATACCACCACAACACTGTCAGACATTCACCATAGCAACCAAACATAAGATCCAGCACAGTAAAACTACATTTGGTATATTATGTTTAAAATCTCTTTTAAAAGTGGTAATAAACATTTTAGACAAGAAATACGGACAGAGAAAATGTAATAGGGTGAACAGCACTTCTTTTAGTCTCACTCTGGGTACTGAACACTTGTTCTTGCACTTTTTAATTTGAGTTGAACCATGATTCTTTCAGTTAGCTCTAAGAAGAAGAAACTGCGGAAAACTAGGAAGTGAAAAAGAGGGAGTGACTTGGGCCAAACAAGAGGTGGTCAAGGAACGGCTTTTAGTCATTGGTAACCAAAGGGTAAATCGCATACTAAAACTGTAGGGGAGCCACGATGACTCCAAATCCCTTCAAGTCTCCCTTTAAGATCACTGATACTGACAAAAATGTTATTTACTAAAAGGTTACACAAATTTTAGTTTATTAGAGGAAGATTGTGTTAAGCTATTTCCTATTTCAAAAGAATCTTCTGAGTCCATTGTAAAGCTATCTGTTTTTACCTGGGGGATGCCCAGCCAGTCGTCAGCTTGCTGCATGGCCTCACGAGCGTTGTCCACTGGTTTTTTCACATCCCACTGGTCCCAGTCAGGGCACAGACCTGCAGAAAAGACAAATTATTTGCATTTACTACAGGAAGCACTGGGGTACTTACTCATCATTTAATGTGTTAAACTATATAATTATGAGGACAACATATTATGGATAATAATACATTTCCATTATGACCTTTTGTAAAATTTTTAGCAGGCTTTGTAATGTTTTGCTAGACAGGCAAATGCAATGCACAATAAGCTAAGGAAAATAAAATTTAAAAAAAAAACACAACTGCCTGATCGTGATCAGTATTTTTAAAATGTAATTTTATGGTTGAATTGAGTGACATTCAAGTAGACATGAGCTGCACTGCACAGAGAAAGAGAGTCCTTCTTGTGTTACAGCTAATCTGTCTCAGTGTGGTTAAGTTGTTGGCTCCAAAGTAACAGTACTGAAGACTTTCTGCAGATAAAGTGAGAAAGTAAAACATCCCTAATCTTTATTTGAATGTGAATCTGCAGCAATAATTAGGTGTGGGGTCATCTGTCTCTGCAGCTTATCAGTATGTCTGCCCTTGAATTCATCCATTGGATGTTACAGTGTTCCTTCATTATTACCAAGGCATATCCTGGAACAGTGTTATCAATTTTTTTTATTGACTTGTTCATAACTGACCCTCGAGTCTAGAGATTGTTATTTCTGGTCAATGTTGGCAGGAATTAAAAGCTTTTGTTGAATCTGTATCTCGGGCCCAAGACTGTTGGTGATCCACAGGTATGTCAAACATCCTGAGCATGTAAACAGAAACCTTCATCATGCTTCACATTTTTTCACCTACATCCCTCCTCCCTACTGTTTCATCTTCCACCCTGCTCCTCCTCTCTGCCCACTTTCCTAATATAACAAGACCATGATGGGCAGGTTCAGTATGCCCCCCCTCTCCACTCTGTTCAACTCATCACCCCTGCCCTAAGTATGTACTCTCACATGGATGAGAATTAAACATTTATCCTTTCCCTGATCTCAGATGTCAACTTTTAATCCTTGCTGTTTGTAGACCGCTATGATGCTAAAAGACATGCAAGCATCTAAGAGGCAAAATATTTCAAATGCTGTCCAAAAACAGGTATTCAAATGTTTTCACCTCAAAGCCATGTGTCAGTGTTACAGGCGACCATGTTGACCATAATACACCATAATACACTGAAATATCATTAAAAATTATACAATGATTATCATAACTTTTAAATCTTTATGAACAGAGATTATGGGAAAATTCTTCTACCCCCTCTGTGATCCTGGAAAATCTTCATTTGAAGGGTATGTAGCCCTTCCCTTTCGCCCTGCCCCTCCATCCCAACAAGAATCAGGACACCCCTACCCCTAATTGTGGACGTGCAAAACAGAGGGGTGGGGGGTAATTCACCCTTACACCTCACACACCCTCACATTTTGGTCCTTAATCTCCACTGATCCCTGAAACACAAAATATTTACCAACACTTCCCAACTGACACACGACACCCTCTCATAAAGTTTTTTTTTCTCACCTGGAGCACAGCTGTCAACCAGGGCACCCAAGGCCTGGCCTGTTTGCCAGTCCCTGTTGAAGTTGGTGATAGGAACCTCAGGTAGTTTGTTCTGAATCCATCCCAGCAGTCTCTGTTTGGGTGTCTTCTGCTTGCCATCATCAGTTTCCTCCTCCTCGTCCCACATGGGCATGGAGATGGAGTAGTGCAGGATTAAGGTCCAGATAAGACCCAGGATCAGCTTCAGGTTCCCATCCACAATGGCTTTAGAGTCTGGAATGAAGAGAAAAAGAGAGAGGAGCAATTTGAAGTCATGTATTGTCATGCTTAAACATTAACACAAGCCTGAGATACTGGAATCCAAATTATGGTGTACAGACGGACCCTTGCTCTTTAGAAGTGTTTCAGTCAAATGAAAGTAAAGAGGGGAATTACACTGAAAAGATGGAAGGTCATTTAAACATTTTACAATGATTTTAAAATGTAATATCATTTTTTTAAATACCCAAGGTTCAAACAACCATTAAGTGTGTACAAAAGAAAAAAAGGCACAGGATGTGGTTGACTGGAGAAATAACTCAGGCTCTTGTTTGATCTTTGATCTCTGATTTAAACCTCACACTTTTCAGGAGTGAAGATCTGTAATGATGGGTGGGGTGCCTTGGCTATCTGATACTTGGCCATGCCTTTAAGTAGGAGTGGGATGCATACCTAGAAATAATGGACCGTGGTCTAGTCTGGGAAGGGTAAACAACAGCTTATGTTGATTTCCCACATGGTGCTTTATAGCCTTGGTGTAGATTTTAATCTGGTTTCAGGCCACATCACAGCATTGAGACTACACAGACAGAGATATTAAATGACATTCATCTGAGTACTGATTAGGACAAAACATCACTTCTGGTGCTGCTTGAGGTTAGTGCACCATTTGATACTCAGCCTTTACAATCATTAGGTGAAATGATGCACCATATATTACTGCTTACCATAGCCACACAGATCTGCTCACTCACCAATGAGTATGGTTTCATTAGTACTCTGTCAATGCAGTGCAGAAGTCACTGTTTTTGTCACAAAGTCACTACAGTCTCCCTCAGATTGATTCCAGTTAATTAATGATGGCAGCCAAGTTTCAAAAAATTGTGGTTTACAGATCAGAGGAGCTGAAAAATAAATGCAAAACAAAAGGGACAAAATCTGCAGTTCTTCAAATGGCCACTTGAGGCTAGCTCCAAAGCAAGTCAGTCCCTATACAGCCTCATATAATACTTTTAAGATCATTTTTCTTGTGACAGATGTACAAAACGTGAATCTACACATAACTAACTTGTCTAAGTTGAGTTTAAGTAAGCCCTGAGGCTATGCACATTTAAGGGTGTGGCCATTTTGCTTCACAATGGCCTCAGAAGCTGTGAAGACTGTTAATGTTTTATTCAGTCAACGGCAAATTAAGCCTACATTTTATTACCTTAAAAAAAGTTAGTATTGGTAATCACATAAAACATGTGATCAACTGAGGAATGACTAATTCTTAACAGCAATTTTATTTTTTTAATGAATTTATGGCAACTGATTACCATGATTTTAACTGTGCTACAACTTTATGCTCTCTTATTTTTTATGTTCTTCCTCTGAGCTTCTCACCCTCTCATCTTCACTATTTTCTCTTTTTCATGTTTTTTCAAATTATGTTCCAATTTATTTTTACAACATGTACAGCAGTTTAAATTGTGAATAACATACCTTGCCTTTAGTTTGTCTACATAACCATAACACATTCTATTACAGACACAAAACATTTAAATAAAGGTATGGCTGTCTTCATCTGAGATGTAATGTAGGTTGTCAGAGAGCGGGCACAATTGTGTATTAGTATCATGATGACTGTTGAAGGAATTTCCAGATGAATCATATTTCAAGAGTTATATAAATTTTCACAGGGGAACATCTGAGAAATAGAAGAAAAAAATAACTGCTTGATTAGAAGAAATACTGCATGTGCTTTCCCCCATCCATTAAAAAATGCTGACAATTTCAATAACAACGTGAATTATGTTGCAGGGAAAAGTTTTGTATGGTTTATTATACATGAAATCACTTACAGGTACAAACCAGTACATACTGCGTCAGAGTGACACAACCACACATCTAGAAACATGTTTGGTTGTTCTTAATTACATTTGAGGTGTTTTTCTGTGTTCAGGCAGAACCACATGCAGAGAAGACAGTGATGCAACCAGAGGCTAGCCTGGGCATGAGGAAGAGAACCATATATACTTTTCACATACACACACTATGGTGTGCACACATGTTGCACAAGAAGCAGTAGATCATGAGGAATGATTGCTCTCTGGTTCAGCCTTGAGGAAAGGGTGGAGCCGTGTGTTTGTGAGTCCTAGCTGATGTGATTAGAAGAAAGTGAAGGAGGAAAAGTTCTGGTTCTTGTAAGGATTTAAAGCTGGCTGCTTTTAGATAGAAAGCATGTATGTTAGATGCCTGATAGGTTTGAGGCTTTCTAGAAAGTGACTGAAGAGGTTGAAGGTGTGGGTCTTTTTTGTTGTTGTAAGGCTGGAATAATTTGTTGTGGCAGTAGCTCAACCACAACAACCAGGTTTTGACTGATTCCTTTTTTTCTTTAGATGTTTTTGTATAAGAGATTTGGGGCTGCAGTTGGGGGCTGAAAAGACTGAATATTAAGGGCCTACAGTAGGAGGGTTAAAAGCTGCAGGCTAAACCAAATAAGGGGAAATTTCATGCATTATGAGGATGAAGAAATCAGAAAGGAAGGCTGTCAAGACATGAAAAAAATGCAAAACTAATATACAAAAATGTCTGCATGCTTTGCATCAGATGACTTTAAAGTAAAGGTGTCCTTAGCTGACGTCCAGAACTACAACTATGGTCACAAGCAGCCAACCCTGTGATACATGACATGTCAGCTGTTCCCAGTGGAAAAAATACACCCTCCATGGTGATAAAACACAGCAGGGTCAGACGAAAGGCCTGTTTGGATGACTCATCACCATGGGAACTCTGTGTAAGCTGGATCGTTATAGCAAGGAAGGAGAAGAGGCTTACCGAAAAGCAAGAGACAGAAATGAGTGATTGTAAAGATGAGACAGAATTCAGCACAGAGAAGCATGAGGAAGAAATGTTGTCTATAGACGGCGATAAAACTGGAATCTTTAAATTATCATCATACTGATAGAAGGTGATTGGTGCGTGCATGTGTGCCACAGGCTGGTACTTGCAGCAGGAATGCAGATCAGCCAAGACAAGAGTTTATCGAATTGTAGCCTGTTAGGCACCACACCAGAAACACAACCATAACATTTCCAGAACAAGTGCAGAAGAAGCTTCTTTTTCAAGTACAGCTGTCTGGCTGTCTGCAGGATGCATGGATCCAAGATAATGTATCTGTTACTAACTATGTCAAATTAATAACTGCAATATGGCAACAGTGAAACAAAGTAAACTCTGTTTTAGTACCGTCCATACACTTTGGTTTAATCTAATATTATCAGTTCAGCATAATGGAGAATTATCAGCATTCCCTCATAATGTTATGTCATTAAGCTCTGTAGTGTGGACAACACAAAATGTTACATTGTAAGGATAATGAAACACAGTAATGTCCACTAGGACTGATATCTTCCATGGACTGTAAAACTTAAGCTGGCAATGTCATTCATTAACAAAACAGATATATTTCAGACCTGTCTGGTAGATCTGATCAGTATTCTTTTTAATTTTGCAGTTCTCTCCATGTGTACAATTATCGATCAAAGGTGGATATTTGCCTGTGCTCTATTACTGTCCCTTTTCTTTAATTCTTCAGTCATTTCTTTTGTTTTTCTCTTTGCCAATGCCACCCCAGAACCACCCAAAAACACAAAATATAATGTCAAAAATAAAATCTTTTGAGGAACTGCAAAACAAAAGCTGTGGAAATGTTGACTAAAGCTCTCATGGTCTGAATCTTGTGAACAGTATTGTCTGATTCTCAGCAGGCAGGATAAGAGTCATCACTATTACTGTTCACATAAAAAACTGAAAAACTGCATTCACAGGTTTTCCTTTTCTTTTCTTTTATAATCATCACGGTCTAAGCCAGACCCTCCCTCCTCCTGTCCAGTCTGTTGTTACTAGAGCAACTGATGAGCACCTTTACACGCGTGGTTTCATTGCCTCACTGCTTTTTGGATCCACACAAAGGACTAAATACTGCTGTCCACAGTCGTCCAGCCTGGGGCATCATCTCAGGCTTGGAAACAGACCAGCCTGTCTTCCTCAGAGGTATTGTAAGGACATATTCACTCAGTCTTTCTGAAAATGTGTGTATGTGTTGCTTTTTGATTCATTCCTCTCATACACAAAGCCACTAAACATTTAAAGAATCTGCCAGCATTCCCGGCAGACCACAGCACACCCAGCCTGACGGAGCCCATATACGGACACAGACTGCTGCAGACTCCCCCTTCACTTGCTGACTCATACACCCCCCCCCCGTATGAGTGCATATTAGTGAGTGAGAGAGAGGCAGAGAACAGAGGAGGCAACCATATGAAGAGTGTGCGTGTCTGTGGCCTATGTTCCTTTTGCCCCAAAAACTCCCATGACTCATCTATTTGGCTCGCTGCTGCAGCAACCCCACCCCCCACCCCCACCCCCCAGTGACATTGCTATGACATCATTGCAACCCCTGACCCACAGCCTGACCTGATCCCAGCATCACAGAGAGGGAGAGGGAGGGGAATGCACAGAGAAGATCAACAGCAGGAGGAAAGCTTCTGCACAATATTCAGGTTGTAGTGCAACATCTGGAGCAGATTAGTCCTGAGATCTTGTAAGGCAAAGAACGAAACAGCACAGCAGGTTGAGATAGTTCTGAGAACTTTCTCTGCCTTGGCCAAAACTCATGGTTTCCTTATGTTTTTTGCACAAGATATATAATATAGAATATTTCCTTACTTTAGTGACTAAGTCTTTGCTGTGTGTATGCTAGCAGTACGCTGATAAAGAGGCCAGCCTGATTCATAATTGAACACCCATCTCTAAATTTTCACCTTTAGCAAGACCTCCAGCCTTACAAGGTGGTTTTCTCTGATTTCTTTCAAAAATAATCACAATATCTTTGACAAATTTCAATCAGGTTTCCATGCCGATTGCAGCATGAAACTTGCCTCTGTAAACTTACAAAGAATTTCCCCATTCACAGATGATTCTGGAGATTTTTTATTTGGATTTCCAATCTTAGCTGAGCATTTGATTCAACTGATCACTTTATCTTATTGTATCAACTGAAAAACATGTCGGCAATAGAGATACGGCAAATGTACGACATTTATATTGTGCTGTGAGTATCTTACAATACAAGTCAGCCTTCAACCATTCTCACACTCGCCGCACACACACACACACACGCACGCACGCACGCACGCACGCACACACGCACGCACACACACACACACACACAAACACACACTTTCATACACTAATTACAAGCGCTTCTATACAATGTGCCAACTTGCTCATGAGGAAGAGATCAACACCCACACATTTTTTGATTATTATCTTGTCTGTTTGAAATTAAGCGCTGGACGTCCCAAAACTTCATCCAGCTAAATAAAAACAAGTCTAAAAATTTCTTGGTTTTTTTTGGTCCTTTCATCTCTGGATGTCCCTGCCTTTGGGTGTGAGACTACAGAATCAGTTATATCTTTAAAAAAAATTAGCCCTTTAAAAAATACCCCTTAAGAATGAATCTTACTAAATCTTATTAATTCTTACTTTAAAAACTTTTGATTTATTTCAAAGTTAGTTTTAAAATAACTTATCTTTTTTACTTTTATTTATGGTTTTTTAATCTTTTTTAAATTTTTTCATTATTTAATTGCATTTAAATTATGCAACTAATCTCAACTGTGCTGAATTGTGATAAAAACCAATTTTAAAGGAGTCTTCTCACTATCATTCTTCTAACTCTCTTCACAATATTAGCCTTCAGCCTGCTAACACGGCGTATAGCACTGAATCAGTGCAGCTCTCATGTTGTTTTTACTGAACACAACTGCTTTTGGCAGATTTCTCAGACACTGAGATGGTCAATGTGTAATTGGTCAAGCAGTACAATGGGGCTCACAAGCACATAATCCCACACACATACACAAACATGACCAAAAAAGGGGGAGTGGTTGGAGAGTCCAAAACCCAGTCAGACAGAACACTTTGAGGGAATGTCACACATTCCACACTGCTCTTATCACACACACACATATACACTCACGCACATTAACACAAAAAGCTCCTTAAGATTTTCAAAAAAAAACTGGTCTCATTGCTTTTCTTTGATATAAGTTCAGCTACTAGGCCTACAACATCCTAAAGCTGAAAATCTATAACCTGGAGCTCTCTGTTCTTTCCCTCCCACCTCTCCTCCTTCCCTCCCTCCTCTAACCCCATGCAACAAGCCACACTAGAGCTACTACACTTCCTCCTCTTCCTTTCTACTCCTTCCAGTCATCCTCCCTCCTTCCCTCCCTCCCTTGGAAAAAGTTCCTCCTGGTTTTTTAGCCTTAAAAGGGCAGAAGCAAACTGGATCTTGGCAGTCCTCCAATTCCCTAGGCTCTGGTTACAGGCAGAGGGAGGAGGGACGACAGGACAGGGGAAGGGAGGCAGGAAAGAAAGTGGATTGCCAAGAAAGAAAAGAGAAAAAAAAGAAGGCAGAGAAAAGTGCTGTGTGGGACATTTTTAAAGCCCGCACTGACAACAGCACATGCTGATGGGCTGAGATATGTTAATCTGAGTGAGAACACCAGATAGGCAAAAAATGTGAAAAATTAGGTTTCAAGGGATGGGCAAGGGAGGAAAAAAAAAAGAGGAAAGCAGGGAGCGGCATGTAAGAACAGAAGCTGAGGAGGTGAGAGGGGGACACAGGCACCACAAAAAAATGATGAATGAGGAGGTATAAGAAATACCGTGGGGCTTTAATCAACTGTTTATTTCCTGGAAACATCTGAGAACTATGATCAACCATAAGAGCAGAATCTGGCTTTCCAAATAATTGATAGTTCTTGGCCTGGCAAAAATGATTCAGGTCTGGAAAAGTAGATTCTCTCCAGACGCGTTTCTGGCATGCAAACCCAGGCTGGTCTGCTTGCAGGTAAAATCTTGTAACATGATGATAGTTAGCAAAGCTTACAGCAAAAACTCATACAAGTGTGGTCTTTCAGTGCAGTTTTCTCAGTTTTGATTTTGAACATTCTATATGAATCAGACAATAGTGTCATTGTAGTTTAAATACAAGGAACAAGTATATTTAAATACCTCACCACTCACCAACTACAAAATTTTTGTGAGCTAGCTGAAGAATTTGTTGCTTTATGTCTGCTTGTTCAGTCTGAACACGGGGCCATGGGGTGTTGGGGCATGTTTCCAACTCTGATGTAATGCAATAGCCTGAATACCACTGTACCGAATGGGAACATGCACTCTGCTAATCCTCTGTATCCACTTGACCAGTCCCCTTTCGCCTGTGCAGACAGGAAGTTATGTTAATGAAAATGAGCTGGCAGGAAGTGATCTGTTTTGACCTAAGTGGCTGAACTCTTCACTCTCTGGACAGCATTAATCTTGGCTCTGCACCACCACAGCCTCTTTCTCGTGCCCTTTTAACACTTTTATCTATGAAAAGGTAAGATTTCATGTGATGCTGCATGACATCTCTAACACAATCAGGCTCACAGTGCAGAATATTAAGATTACCTCACAGGTTGATGTAGTGCAGTCTCATGATTTGATGATCAAGGTGGCAGTTGTTAGAGACATGGGAGTTTTCTTAGCATTACTGCTATAATTACTTGAGGCAATTTAGTTGAAACCTGCATTTACTGATGACTGAAATTTTATTGATTTTTTTGTTCTGCTTCTACACTACTGTTTAGCACATTCACAGATGATCGCCCCATTAAACAATGAGTATTACAGTTGTTTTATTGCATTGGATTGCTCATCTGTAACAATATTTCCAGAGAATAAGGGCGATATATGATTGGCCAACTGTCTCAGTAAAGTGAGTTGCACAGCAGTAACTAAAATTTGTTAACATTAACCCTTTAAACTTCTGATAGTCAGTTTACTTAGATTAAAACCAGACCAAGTAAGACTACCGTATTAAATAAAAAAATCTATGAGTGTACTGAGTTAAGCAAGGGCGTTTCTTATTTCTAAGAAATTTGATTTCTCAATCCTGAGGAAGATGGAATTATTTCCTTTTTTAAAAAAGGTTACACACTCACTTCAGACTACTTCAGATGAGCCAACACCTGATTCTAAAAGCTAATTTCACAACAACACAACAATAACTTCTGCTACAAGAACATTTATCTCCTTTTGTCAATAATATAGAACACATTTCATTATTATGTAACAATGCAACAGGAGGAGTCAGCCTAGTTGTTGCCACACAGGCGTGTGTCTCAATCTGCATGTCTCTCCTCCCAGGCAAAGACAAGGGAGCAGCCAGGTACAAAATTACACCACAGCTCTGTTAGTTTCACATCCTGCCTTTGTGCAGATGATGCCAAGAGTTTGGCCCAATTGCTGCCATCCTACTGTTTCAACAAACACCACACAGGCTCAGTCAAGTACAGATGAAGAAGTTTTGCGAAGAGTTTTGAAATCTGGGCTGGGTTGCTGACGGACTGCAGCAAAGACATTGCTGACATAAGCTGACAGCGAGCGAACATCTACACAGAGAGCACACTATTTAATTAATAAAAGAGTCACCAAATCTCAGTCTGCTGAACAGCTATTGTGTGTTTCATCATGCGCACACACAAACAAGATGATGTGGGGTGAAATGATTGAGCCTGCTCAAACATGAGTTTGATGAACACAGTGGAACATGCACATAAGCTCTCTCTAGACGTGTGCAACATTATCACCCAAACAAAGCTCCAGACTTTGAGATCAGAAATCGTACAATTTTCCTATAATCTCAGCAAACTAAATAAACAGAACCATGCCAATGACATGGAGAGTTTGCAGCTCAGTTAACTCACTGCGGAGAGTCTGAGCCTGTTTCAACTGTGGTACAGTCAGTGTATTTCCCTTCATTCAGTCCACTGCCTGCTAGATGGCAGCCTTGTTACTCTAACTGTGTTGCTGACTAAATACATGTGAGTTTTCCTCTGAATTTATCAGTAATCATGTGTCTGCTGCCAGTGCCAGGTCATGTGGGATTTTTGTCAAATTGCAGAAAGAGAGATTACCTGTTGGGAGGTTGAAATTTATTTCCTGTGAACACTGAACTACAGTCTGCATGAATGTGAAAAGTATTTCACTGCAGCAGGATATGCCTGTTAGAGCAGGGCTTACCCTAACTTTTAAGATTCACTAACTTTACAAGCTGCTGAAAGATCCAACATAGCAACAACAGTGGATCCATTTCAAGTAATAACCATCATCTTGGTGATGTCAATGACACATGTAGGGGCACTGCAATTAAAGCTGTTGAATCATGCCACAGACAACGATAAACAAGAGTTTGGCAAGAGTAGTGATAAGTGGCAGTCTTGTTACAGTAGCTTTGTAGCTCAGCTTAGTGCTGAAACAATGAGTTAATTAGTCATACAGTTAATTGACAGAATATTATAAAATATATAAATAATATATATAAATAATTCAGAATAAAATTATAAGCCAAATATACAGATGTTTCACTTTTTCACTTGCATTTTTTCATTAATTGTTTCAAACAACTGTTGGACATTTTGAGAAACTTGTTTATTTGCTTTCTTGCCAAGAGTTAGATGGGAAAATTGATACCACTCTCATCTCTGAGAAGCATGAAGTTACAGCCAGCAGATGGTTAGTTTAGTTTAGCATAATGACTGAAAACAGGGAAACAACTTCTAAAGCTCAGTAATTAAAGCTGCGGTAGGCAGTTTGAACTCACACAATGCAAAACCTTCTCCTCTCTCTGTGCCTTGTATCACTCTGCATGAATGGTCATATAACCACTACACCACATACACACCATTGCCCTGCTTAAAAATGACTATTTGTCGTCATGCCTCTTCTTGTATGAAACGCAATGTCTTGCAAGTTGAATATTTTTTTGCTCGATTCCCTGCAATTAAATTAAGTTTTTAAGATTTCAAGAGATGTGCATGCACACATGCACAAAGGAATGCACTCTCTCTAACATGACCTGCGATTGGCCAAAGTCTCCAGTGAAGGAGGGATTTTGTAGTTGCTGAAAACAGAGCCAAGAGGAAGTGCAGAAGTCAAGGTTTTTCCCTCAGAGCACCTGAATCATAATATGCTGAAGACTAGCCTAGCCTAGTCAGACAAGCATGAACTGATGAAGCCCCTTGGATTAGAGGCGAAACGTCTTCACAGACATATTACAGAGTCCAGTTGCCTTTGTTTTATTTGCCCAGAATAACATCCAGGCACATTGTCTGATCTGAAACAAATTTTGTGTGCTTTACAAGGGTCCTGACCTGAACACATCTATGTTCCACTAATCTGCCATATTCATAGCGCCACCCTTTAGCTAAGGGAAATTACTCCTATTGACCATGTGTCATACTTTGACGTACTGCTCCAAAAGATTTAATCTGAACGACTTCAAATTCGGTCTGGGCATTCTTGGACTTTTGTAATAAAAAGTTATCAAAAGCTTTTGTTTTTGATCAAAGGTCTGACTGTGGCAGGGCTGCCATTTTAAACGTTTCACTATGACAAACAAAATTGTTTTTTAGGGTAAAGTAATAGCCTTAATTTCACCAACCTTGCTACAGCTTTCACACTTGTCCAGTATTACTTTCCAATATACATGTCAGTGGTGGGCAGGTCATAATAGCTGTGTTGCGCCCCCCACAATATTTCAATACAGTAGCCCTCACAGTGCGTTTCACCTAGATGTATGAAATTTGGTAGGAACATGTATCTTGTCTAGACGTACAAAAACTCCTCTTGAAGCCATGACCTAAACTTAACAGGAAGTCAGCCATTTTTGATTAACTGTGCATTTTTTGCAAATTTTTGGTGATTTCCACTTTGTATTTTAATAAACTCCACCTAGAGATTTTATCAGACTGACTTGATATTTGGTTTATGCACTCTCAAGAACTTTGTGACAAATAGTTATCTAAAGCTTTTGCACGCTGTGCCAGGACCCTATTAAAATACAAAAATAATTCTTCATTAGAAAAAATTGGCTTTGGGACGACTTTAACATACTAAAAAACTCACTCAAATTCGGCAGTTGTGGGGAAGTTTTTGATATTCTGTTGGATTTTACAGTGGTACACATATATATCATACCCAGATCTACAAAATAGTCTCTTGAGATCCTTGATTAAACCCAACAGGAATTCTGCCATTTTGGCTTGAATGGCCATATTTGTCGATTTAAACTTCTTGTATTTTCACAAACTGTTCCTAGAAACTTTTTTGGATCCTAATGAAATGTCTCACTTCAGACACTCTTACAACTTTTGTGATGGGATGTTATCAAAAGCTAAAAAAAACCCCAAAATTGTTAAGAGGGTTAAGGTAACCACATAACCTTGCCAAATTTTCCACAATTGTTGTGACATGTTGAATATTAATATGTGATATACGTGTAATTCTCAGGCTTGGGCAGAGCCTATTGGGTTTGTAGCACCCCCTACAAAATTTCAATTAAGTAACCCTCACAGTGTGTTTGACCCTCATGTACCAAATTTTATAGATACATTAATCATGGCAAGACTCACAAAAATTCCTGTAAGAACTGTGACCTTAACCCAAACGGAAGTCAGACATTTTAGTTTACAGGGCACTTTTTGTCCATTTTAGTACATTGTATGTTAACAAGTTTCTCCCACAGATTTAATCTCAGTGACTTCCAATTTGCTTTCTCCGCTCCTTACACCCTTGTGATAAAAGCTTTGGCTTAATTTAACAATGTGTTCTTATAAGCCACCACACTATAGTGTGGTGGCTAATTCCACCATTTTGCCATCAGAAATGAAGTGATTGTGCCTTCAGTGTGCATGTTGAATATGCACCAGATTTCACATTTTAACCCACTCGGATTTGGATGAAGTTATCTCAAGCTTTTGTTTTCAGTCAACATCGGTTTTAGTGGCATGGTTGCAATTTCCACCATTTCCACCATTCCACCGCCGGCTCCATCCACTTTTCTACACTCTCACACTTTCAACCCTGTTCTTCATAGTCCGAGCAAGAGCGTGCTACAGGAATGAGTCCTGAAAGCAATGAAACAATAACATTTTTTAGTTTCTTTTATTTAAAATTTTAACAAATTTTGCAAAGATTTTGTAGTTTCCCAGCTTGAAACCCAGATATGAGTAAACAATGTTGCATTTTTGGCTGCCTCATCTGAAAATCAATTATTTTTTGGGAGCCACATTTTAATGTCATTATGCAACTTGTTGTATAATGACCAATACACTTCTTTGTATCCTTGTATCCTTGTATTTCATCACATAAAACAAAGAAATTTTAATTTCAGTATACATTTTTTGACATGCCCCATACTTTATTTGTTTAATAATAGTCCTGGCCATAGAACATGCCAGTATTCTGTCACAATTATAGCGCCATCAAGTGACAATAGTAAATGTGTTATAAGCCTTCATGTGCACTTTCTAGGAGGTATGTTGCTGACTGCTGCATGTCTGCATGTATGAGAGGATGCCTGTGTTCAGTATTGCCTGTTTGTTATGATGCTTTGTGATGCTTGCATGGCTATCTTTGTGTTGCTATATTATTGTACTGTTGCTTTGCATGGCTTTAGTCTTCTATCTCTGTCTGTCACACTTACCGTCTCTGTAACATTCTCTTGTCTTTGTTTTTGCAAATATTATGATTATTGGTTTTCAAACAGCTTGCTCAAAGACTGTACTAGCCAACTGGGTAACACTGGCACAGAAATGTTGAATAACATGTGCTGTCTTTATAAATAATTTAATAATTTGAAATTAAAAAACCGTAATTCAATTTGTTCAGATGTAAATTACAGTCCAACCACTGTGGCTTTAAAGTACTATTTATATGCCAAATATTTATAAAAAGGTTTTACTTATAAAGCTGTTTTATGCAAGAGAAGGGATTAAGGGGTACAGAACTACAGAGCAGGAGCACAGGTTAAAGCAGAGGAGCCAGAAACTGGAATGAAACAAGGAAGTATTTATCAAGGCAGGGAAGAAAGGTTTACTGAATCAGGCATGATTATGACAGTTATCTTAGCAACACTTTTGGTGAATGATCTGGTTGTGCTCAACTGGTCAACAGTCAGAGAAAACGCAGCTACTTCTACTAATCAAGTTTAAGATGCAGTCACATCTATTCATTAAGAGATGGTAATTTCAATGGTTAAAACTGTTATGTGTGTAATTTGCAACATAAATAATAATTAAATCTGCAAGCAGCGTTGGACAGGCCCTTGCATACAGCAAATGTCATAAGAATCAGATCAAATCTGTAAGAGGAGTTCTTTAAAATACAAAAAGTGTAAAACAACAAAAATGGCCACTCAATCCAAAATGGCGGACTTCCTGGTGGACTTTTGTCAGGGGTCTCAGGAGTCCTGGCGGACTTTTATCAGGGGTCTTAGGAGACTTCTTTTTTTTTTTTAAACTGTGTGTGATACATACAGTATGTGCACAAAATTCTGTACATATAAGTGAAAGTGGTTGCGGGGGCTGCAGTTTAGAGGGGCTTTATAAGTCATTTTGCCCCCATAATCCAGGAAACCCACTGAACACGTAAATTTTCACATGCACAGGGGGTGCAATGTGCATGACTCCCACTCACTGTCCACTGACTGCAATTCTTAAGCACCATGTGCAATTTGAGACAGATTCAATGACAAATGAGAAAGTAAGAACAGGTTCCTCACTCTTGGTGAAACATGAAACATTACTGCACTTCCATGGTTACGCCAATTGATGTCCACAGACAGGAATCACAACATTTCATCATTTCATTATTGTTGGTTGACATGATACATGTGCCTATTTAATTTTATAAGTCCATATCAGAAAGGCTGCTGGGGCTGCTTCTTTGAAATTTTGTAGGGGGCGCTTTACAGCCAGTAGGCCCTACCCACTCCTGAAATGTATATCAGATATTAATATTGGACATTTGTAACAACTGTGGCAAGTTTGATAACATTTCTCTAACCCAGGGGTCGGCAACCTGTGGCTCCGGAGCCGCATGCGGCTCTTTCATTGCTCTGCTGCGACTCCCTCTGTCTTTGGAAAATAAATAATGAGTATTTAATCTAAATTTATTTTATTTTATTTCGTTTATTTTTTAAAT
>JAQMCX010000002.1:1500608-1517583 GCA_029814765.1 Acanthurus leucopareius
AGCCTAGCCTAGTCAGACAAGCATGAACTGATGAAGCCCCTTGGATTAGAGGCGAAACGTCTTCACAGACATATTACCGAGTCCAGTTGCCTTCAATTTATTTGCCCAGAATAACTATGACCGGGATGAATGAGAACATGCACAGACAATATGCAAAAGGTTTACTATGGAATTTTTGTCCAGTGACACGAAAAGAAAATGTCAATCACCACTATGACGCATATCCTATTTGTTCAATCCAAATGTGTGAAATAGACATGTTGTGGCTTTACTAGATTTTGGGGAGACTTTATTGAAAGGGGAGCAATAACCTCCAGGGAGTCACTGAGCCTGGCATATAGCTGCCCATAAAATCAAAACTTGCACTCAGGTTTTTGTGTGGATTAGCAAGCAAGATACAACATGGTAATTAGTTAGCTTTAGTGGTTTTTTTAGGGGATTTTTTTTTTTTTTTACCTTTGAGACAGATCTAGACTTAATGTTTCCCTGTGTCTCCAATTTTTGCCAAACTTAAGCAGCTGTTGGCTCAAGCTACATATTTACTATACAGACATGAGATTGTATGTGAGCACGTCACTCTCTGTCTTCTGTCGTCGTGTAAATATACTACAAATATTACGTACCAAAAATGGCAAAGTTTTGTTGATTTTTTTAAGCTGTACACTCACATAAATCTGTTATCTTATTCAGCTGAAATACGTATTTCATTTTGTCACCTGTCAAGGGTTTCCTATCCCCTTTAAAAAGGTGCCATTCGCAAAATCCCAGTCCTTGCTCCAGCAATATGTGGGGGCAGTGTTTCACCCAATTATTTAACACTTTAACACAACCATATATAAATTTAGATTTTCATCAAATTTTTTACAGGGAAGTTACAACGAAGTTTCCAAGCTTCAACTCTTGTCACATGTAATAATAGTAATGTAAAGCTGCAAGTCTACCGTGAACTGAGCAAGTTTTTGTAGCTATCGGTCAACAGGTCCATACAATCGTGATTTACAGTCATCAGTAAATAACAGTAAATACCTTCATAACAGACAGCAGAGCAAGAATGAGTGAAATTCAAACATAATAAAACTCTGACTTGGCCCTGATATTACTGTTAATGTTGTGTTGCCATCCTCATAAGTGGCGTTAGTGTAACTTTACAGTTTAACACTTCTAGAGCTACTAGAACACACTAGAGCTTACTTAGCACTGTTTAACAACAAAACAGTCAGTAACTACAGACGCAACGGTCACATCATGCCATCTTGAAAGTTTATCCCTGAACATTTCAGTTAACGTTGTCATTATCTACACTACAGATATGTTTTATTAAACAACCAGCGTTAGTTGTTACTTACCAATCCAAAAGAAATTAGGTGAGTTCAGCATTAGACTCCATGATTTTTTCAGCCTGAAGCTGTTTCCGATGTGGAAAGCCACGCCAATATTAACCCTTGTCTTGCTTTGTTTCGCATAATTCCTCCACTTGGCAGCAGAGGATTAAATTCGGAAACTTGGTAATGGTAGTTTTCTCCAACTTCATTTATTGTATTTGTGTTAGCAACATACACTAGCTAACTAAACTACTGAGACACTTTTAGCTTGTATTAGTGGTTCCCTTCAACAGGCCTAACTTCTGCGTCCTGCTGGCTGCCGCATACCAGAGGCTGTATAAGGGTGTCACAGTGTTTCTGGGCAGGTAAACGTTAGCAGGTAACACTAGCCTGGCTTATTGCTTGGGAGTCTGTATCGGTATCTAGTGGCGGAAGCTGTATTACAAGTGTACGGGCCGTACCTTGAGTGCTTAGCAGTGAGTATCTCTGCAATGCCATGCAAATGCTCTGCAACTTCTAGTGAACATGAGGCAGGGCAAATGACACTTCAGAGAGTTAAGAAGTGGATGTGACCAAATACAATCTAAATTTTAATAAGATATTCATCTGCAACAGTGGCTGCGTAACAATGAATACTGAAAATCTCATGATCCCACTCTAATTCACAACATGATCAAACTATGTCTTTTGTGTTTGTTGTATTCACTGAGGGACCTCTAGCATCAGAAATTACATATTGTGCATCAGAGTGCCTCATGATGACAGTGTTACACTGAGCACAGTTGCAAATCAATACTTGTCTATTTTTAGCATGCAAGCAAGAGATAAGTGAAATCAGAAATGAAAGAGGTGTGGCCTTCAAGATCAAACTAGACCTGAAAAGACCTTAAAGGTCATCAATTAGGAAAAATGTATTTGAGGGCAGAAAAACTTGGAAATAAAGACTGAGTTGAAGTTAAACTGGCAAAAGAGTAAGACAGCAAGAGCTTTAGACCATAGAAAGAGGGAGGGCCCTTGTGCATCGTGCTGAGCAGTGATGGCAGTTTGGTAATTTGTGGTGAGGGTTACTTGCTGGGTGTGCCCAGTTTCTGCAATGAAAGGAGGAAGTAAAAGAGGAGAGCAGGCTCCTCTCTCATCTTCAGATTAAATGACTCAAGCGGGGCAGCTAGAATGAGGGTGAGTCAGCTGGAGGAACAGAAAGATGGACAGACAGTGCTGGATGGGTGTCTGTTACTGCACCCTGTGGATACCAACACTGTTGAGTTAAACCTTTAATCAGCTGGCATCAAGATCAGAAAAGTGCAGGGATGGGGAATCTCCTTTGGGAACGAGTGAGACTTCTGTGTTAAAAAAACAAACTCTTGGGTGCAATTGTGTTTGATCTGAGGTTCAAGCAGTGCCATCACCTCGCCCATTGGCTGCAGCTGGAAGCAGTAACATGTGTGGAAACCATGAAGTGAGCAAGACATTCCCCTAGCAGGGGATGACAGGGACTCACATCTGATTCACACAGAGTCAGTCCCAAACCTCTTCCTCTCCTCCTGGCCACAGTCTGTCTATTGATAAAGGTTTTGTTTCAGAGAGAAGAGTGGTGTTGTCTGTCTTTACTCCCAGTGTGGGCAGGACAAAACATCCAATAGGATTAGACATTCCTATGCAATTTTAACAATGGATTTCATTAAAGGTGACATTTAATATGGGGCTAGGTCCACCAGGGATCTGTGAATCCCTCTGCACTGCAGTGAGGTGATCTATTCTGTGAGGAATATGTTACAAAGCTACACACAGGAGGACTATTCTCCTCAATTTGTGGCACAATTCATGAGAAAATGTCTCTAATTCACTTGCAATCTGATAAAAAAAAGTAAAATCACCAGTGTTGTAAGCAGGCAGGCAGCTGTGTGTAGGCAAAGCCCATTAAACCCAGTTTTATGTCATCCAGTACAAGCCAAGTCCTTTTGAATGCTGTGGAGATCCAGCTCCAGCCCACTGCACGACATGAGCAGAGACAATAGCTCAGTGTCTCTCCCTATTTCTCTCTTTCTGAGAGTATGCGTGTGTGTGTGTGTGTGTGTGTGCAGGATCAGCTCTATCCTGCTAGGCCTGAATGACATTCCGGCCCCCAGAGTTTGACTCGGACCGGCCCAGCCCAGCTAGACAGCAAGGGTACACAGAAAACCTGGGGTGCCTCTGCACAGTCATATCCCCTCCTCCCAAAACAACTCTGGACAACCCGAGACAAAAGCACTGCACCCTTGGACACCAGGGAACACTCTCTTGGTAATATTACCAGCCGTGGCGACTTTTCTGCAGACTCTTCTCTTGCCTTTGTTCATAGGGGGAAAAGGGTGGACTAAGATGTGTTTTTACTACTCTTTCTTCTTAAGGTAAGGGGTTTGTTTCTTCTACTGTGCAGCGACATGCTCAACTTTATTCAACCCTGCAGGCATGCTTACATGCCCAATTCTTTTCATTATCACCACCTTTTTGAAGTTGTTGTCCAATTTATCTGATGCTCAGCACCACTCAAGTTTTTCTTTAAGTAAACTTAACACATATCCACCAACAAAATCTTAAAAGAGAGGGGAAGCCTCCTGAATAAAGGTAAAGTGCTGGGGGACAGTCAGCCAACTAAAACGCACATACTGGCACTCATTCATTACACTCAGCATTGTTTTTGTGATGTGCAGAGACTAGTCTTCTTATCTGACTCACCGATGGACACCAGCTTAATGTTCTCCTTGTCCAGGAACTCCAGAGCCACGGAAACGTTCTCTAGCTGCATCTGGCGGAAGGTGGGCCTCTGGTTGTACTTTCTGTACATCTTCTTCTGAGACAGGACCTCCAGGAGCCCGATGAGCCGCAGCCCGTCGCCGAGGTCCGTCTGCAAGTTGGCGATCCTCTTGTTCACGCATTTCAGGTGCTCGTTGCACCAGCGGGTGAAGGTGTTCTGCTGGATCTTCTTCCACGGCGCATCCTCGGCCAGGTCCTTCTCCGTGGCGGGCATTTCTGCGTCCTTGTCCGTGGACAGAGCGTTGGAAGCGGGCGCGGCGCTCTGGTGGAGCCGGGGGTGTGAACCACTCATTTTATGGTCTCGACTGTCTCTCGGTTCGCTGGCTTTTTTCTGGGTGGAGTCTGCTCAACTTTGCGTGGCCGCTCCCTCTTTTTCTCTCTCGCTTTTTAGCTTGTCTATGTCTGAGGGATAAGAAAAGAAAGAAAGGAGTGAACACGAGAGATCGACTTATAACCCGGACATAGAGACTTTGCAAATAAAGTAGGCGGTTATAACAAGCTGAAAAGGGAGTCATTTTGGATTAAACTGGTGGCAAAAGTGATATACTCCATGAGGCAGCTCTACAGTATGATAAACTTTTTATGTGCCCACTCACATTGAACTCAATCCTAAAAGATGTGGTCATTAATTAGAAAAAGACCAACTTAAGATGTGGGTGACAGACAGTATACGGAAAAGTCCAATCAGTAGGCTACAATTAAAATGTATCCAAATCATGGTAAAACTGGGCAGAAAATTATTCTGATTCATGCAGCCTTTACAGCCATTTTACTCCTGACAGACCACAAAAGTTAAAGTGTGTTTTAGGATTTCCCTTTGAATAAATGAGGGTGATGCAATGAAAGACTCGAGTGGCATTATTTTCCAAGACTTTCACTCATTCTCAGCCTTGTTATATACCAAACTGTTAAATGGCAGTCCTGCTCCTCCTTCATTCCATCCTTTGTCACAGTAATACTCTGGCTATTGTAGGAAAAAAGGGGGGTCTTTTTCTGATCTGAAGAAACAAAGTTGCTCTGTTCCAGATGTGCAGAGATAAAGGGCCCATGTTCAGGGTCCCTGTGAGGCTCATGTAATGTCCCAAGACGCAGCAAAATAAATATTTGAGATATCCAGAGATAATGAGCAACAATGGCTCTTCATAAGGTCACTAAGTTATGTTTGTTTGTGTCTGCTGGTCTGCGCACAGCTCAACTTTATTTCTGCTGTTGAAGGTGTCTGCAAGCATAGACAGTGTGCTCAGTTTTGCACATATTCTCAAGGTGCTCAGCCCAACCTTCTCCTTGTGTTTGTTTGATGTCACTGTGTGTGCAGCCTTGTCTTTTAAGGTTACAGTGTGGATCAACCAGACACTGAGAGTCTTGACAGCAGCCTTACCTACTTCCTCTGTGTGACTGTACTGACCAAGCAGCAGGATTAGATCAGACAGCAGGTATGCACTATATGATGTACTAATGACAGACTGAAGCATTTATAGTATCAGGCAGTTTCTCAAAATGCAACACATAATGTTAACTGTGTGCAGGTTCATTTAGTTTGTTTCTTCACTTTTACTGAAAGTTTTTTTGGGATAATTTTATCATTTGTTAAAAAAACACTTCTCTTTGCAGGTCTTTCTCATTGCAGTAGAGACATATTTTTATTGCTTATTCAGGGTTGTCTTAAAATATGAGGAGATGCATAAAGACAGAGGATAAAGGATAGGTTGCAAGCATTATAATTCAGATGTCTTACAAATGTTCCTACTGTCATTTCTATTGCAACAAAAATCTCACAGGACACATGTTGTACTAAAATATTTACAGGGGCACTTAATCTATTTGACGTGGTGCCACTTCATTTGTTAAGAGTGGTTTTACTCTGCCCGTTTAAACAGTTTAATAATAACATCTGTGGCTCACATCTAATTATGTTTTTCATTTGAAATGTAACCATGTCACGTCTAAAATCCTGTAACACACAGGAAGAAAATAACCCAGATGATATCATCAAGGTTATCTTGAGTTAAGATGCTAGCAGACAGTGAGCTGGTACCTTCTGCAGCTGACTTCACTGTCTGAAAGAACCTTTACATTTGAGTTTTAAAAAACCTGTATCACGCACTTAAGGCATAATTTCTGACAGATGAAAGCATTTAACAGGCTGGTACAGTATCATTATTGATGAGTTGGGCTGCATTTCACGTCTTCCTGTGAGTCACAGGACAGCAGGGGCTGTAAAGACAGAGGGAGAGATGTGACTCTGCAGCTTTTTTGACTAAATAAGGAACTCATGACCAGGAGCCACAGTGTGGCCAAGAGCCATCAAGAATGTTTTGCCTTTGTGTGTATGTGTATTTGTGTGTGTCTGGTCAAAGCAGAATCTGAAGAATGTCCCTCACCCCCTTAACAACCCTGGAGCCCCCAGCCATAATAACACCCCAATAAAAGAGCCCCAACATGCACAAAAACTTATACACACACAATCTGGGACCAGCATGCTTTTAAACTAATGGGTCATCTAAAACAATAGAACAATAGAATTAGACAGTTTTAAACAATTCAGCTCCAGTCCCTGTAGGTGCATAGTTTGCTTCATTTCACAACTTTCATTAGATACCGTATAAATGTGTCACAGCGGTTTATAGTCATTGCTATAATTAAAAGATAAAGCTGATGACGACAGCCTATACTTATTGTGGCAGAGCAGGAGGATAGAGCAGTTCAGCAAACAGAATCTATTGGATAGGAGAAGTGAGGCAGTTTTAAGTGAATGAATACACTGAAGCAGTAATGTTGGAGGGATCATCCATGAGTTTCGTTTTCACTGAGCTTCTGAAAGCAATATAGATTGTTCCTAATGAGTAAGAGAGAGTTGAGAAAGCTGGTGAAATAATCTGTGTAGTGGGCTATTGTTTCAATGGAATTTGCCAAATAAACAGAAGACAAAACATGGGGCGGTAACAAAAAAACTGACCAAGTCACATAAAAATGTCTCAGAAGCTTGACTAAGCTTGCTGGCTGGTCTAAAGGCTCCCTCTAGTGATTATTCATGGTACTATATTTTTCATCTTTGAATTCGCGTTGTAGCAGGCAGGCTGGTGGTTAAAACACACACAATGTAACCCCAACGAATTCCATTACATTTTAGATAAAATTGTAGTGAAGAGTACTAGTACACTACAGGTAATGGACACTTACTAGTTACAGCTCACTTCTAAATGTTTAATGGAAATCATATTAGGACCTTACAATATACGTTGCTTACATATGGTGCTTTAGATTTAAACTACATAGACGTTTCTGAACCGAAACACAAATACCAATTATGTAACATCACTCAGTGATATGATATACAGCAACACTGAAAGGCATATAAACAAAATGAGTACTTCTAGTACTTTAGTATAGTTAGCTGATAATCTGTCTGAACTTTTACATTGGAAATATTTTGAACACATGACTTTTACATGAAAAGGATAAAAAAAGTCACTAATGTGGAGCAAGAAAATAAAAAGAGCAATTAGGTTTTAAAAAATCCCAAACTAAGTCAGTTAGCTATTGAAAGAAGTTCTCACTGTTATTAAGGTTTTGGGAAACTAAGCCAAATTCATTTGTATACTAAGTAACAGGCCTAAATCCTGTTCTGTTATTTCACATTAAGCTGACACGATAGGCCTTTAGCCAAAGTCTACAATGAGTGTCAGAGAAGTATAACCCTTATTTTCTTAATCAACTAAACTGCTAGGAACCCAAAGAGCAGAAAGCAAAGTTAAAAGTACTTGTGTTTCTGCAATATTTCAGTGTCAGATAAGAGAATTAAAACCTGAAAATAACTGCTTATTTTAAAGAGCATACACACTGTGGATGTTATTTGATGATTCTATTGAGTATTAGCTGCTTAATAGGACTGTCAGATATACAGAGAGTCCGTGGTGTTTATCAGATGGCAAATTTAACACATCTATATTAGACTGGTTAATTGTTATGATAAAAATGGACTCCTCTTAGTGACAGTATTGTCACAACACCACCCTGTGATGCCAAGAGTTTCTCATCATCACTCACCACGCCTAATCAACCACAAGCCGAGCGGAGCAGAACTCGGCAGAGGAAGTCTGATGAATGCTGCATGCAGGGCCACAAACCACTTGACATTTTCACATAGAGTGGTATAGTGGTGGTGGAGAGAGAGCAAGTCAGGTGCACAGATTGTAGCAAAGTTGTGGCTTCCCCTCTAATGTAATGCACAAAATATGTGTGCATGTTTGTGTATGTGTTGTGGTGCCACTTACTTTGAGAAAGTGTGGCAAGTGTCAAATAAGGACGGGTTTGGTCTACATGTTTACATCTCATACTTTCTACACCAGCACTCTCTTCCTTTTCTCTTTGCCGATCTTACCATCGCTTTATCATCAAGGTGTGATGAAACTGGCTTGGCCTACAGAGTCAGTAAACATTCAAAGCCTACAGTCTGAAAATGCATTCTTCTTGAGATAAAGGGTAACAGGAATTTTATGACATCAGTATGAAATCCCCTGCCAGAAAAGGTTGGAAGCAAATAGTTACAATCACTATGAAAAAGAGAAGCACATTCCAGTCTTTCAAGCTCATCTTTAAACAAACTGAAAAGAGCAGTGAAACATTTTGTGGACAGATGATGACGTATGAAGGGGAAGTTAAAAACCATGACTGCTACTGGGGACAATCCTGTGGTGACCAGGTTTATGACTTCACAGATCTTCATTTTACTTCATTACTTCATTTTAATAGTTACCTGATTGGTCCAGTCTCGAGTCACGTCAGCAGTATTTTTTTATCAGCCGTCCATTTCAGAATTATATAAACTGCATTATACACAAACCCTTAGACTAAAAATGGTTCCTAAAGTTGAAATCTTCTTACAATGTACTGATAAAAATTTTGACAACCCCCACAAACCCCACCCAGATAGAAGGGACCAAATGTTTAAAACAGTATCATGAAGATTTTTACATGAAAAATTCTGAGTTAAAAAACAAGCATTCACTATTATTTTCTTTGTAAGTTTCTCTATTTTATGAACTCACTTCTATCTTTTGGTTGCTTTAATGCCAAAATAGCCCTCTGAGGAACCAACAGCAGAGTCTCTTATCTTGTATGCATTAAAATGTTTTATTTGAACACAAAACAGTCCCTGGTTTCTTAAAAAAAGATACTTATATAAAAAAATATATTTTTTAAAACATGTTTCCAAATATATGTTTTCCTCCTTTGTCTACATTTTCTGGTTGCTCGCTCTGTGTGGAACCTCAGGAAACAGTTTTTTTGGTGGTTAAACAGACCAGTCCTAAACATCACAAAAATGTGCTCTTACAAAATAGTGTATCAAAAATTTGTCAAATGGCTGTCTTGCATCTTTTATACTTATAAGTATATTCTCTAATTTCCTATAAGTTAACTGAATATTTGAAAAAAATATTGTTTTTTATTGTCATAGGTGATGATTATAGATCAGTAGAGGGTTATGAGGTCGATGAGGTTTTCTTTGCACTTTTGACCATTTATTTTACTGTATCCAGTCCTGCTTGTGAATTTTACAGCGAAAAATAATCACATTCATAATTTTACATTTTAGTTAATACATCTCCATCACTGATAAAAACAGGCCTTATATGTTGACAGAAAGTTTAAACACACACGCACAGGTACACACACATAAAACTTACTTATTTATGGTTGTTTCCTGTAGACTAACCCTTGCTGTATCTGTAACTGTAACCACTACTTCCACGACTCCAACCCTTTCCTTTGCCTTTCCCACTGACCCTAAAATCATCTGCTTTCATACTGGGATAAACTTTTGTCCTTGGTTGGACCATTTGTCCCCAAATAACTGTTCTTGAGTCTGTAACGTGTCCAGTACCTTAAGTCATGTATCCCCCACTTTTTCCCATGAACTCATTGATTAAAGACTTCGTTTTGATGACAACTGCAAGTAGTCAGACCAGTTAGTCATGCTGCAGACACCTCATTAGATTGGCCTTAGAATGTGAGTGTGTAGAATTGTTCTTGTCTAAATGCAGTATAGTCGTGACACTGAAAGAAATTGTAGCCCATGTTATCTTTTAAGGTGCAAAGAGCTGCAGTTTCATACCCAATGTCCAAACGCCCTGAACACTGACCGAGTGACCCGCCCTCCTGTAGTGTGAGACCTTCTCGCGGCGGCGGAGGGCGCAAGTGGCCATCACCCCCCCCCGGTAAAAAGTTCCAGAGCAGTCAGTGTCCGTGTATTACCTTATTTGGTGTGGAGCCCCTATTTGTAACACCGGCGAGATGCTTTAGTCCGCCGTTGCCGCTGCTGCTGCCGCAGTGCACGCGGAAGAGCGTGTGCTGTGCCCCATAAACAAACTTTATGAGTCGGAATAAAGTGAGATGGATGGATGAGCGCCAGCGCTATACATCCAGATTTGCTTCAATTAGAGTGACGTCCTAACTGATTGACGCGCTCTCAAGCCGTCACGCATGTCTGCACCAACATGTATGTGACTGCACTGAAGCCACAAAACAACTGTGTAAAGTAGCGCAAAGCTCCAGAGACGTATAAAAGTTAGTGGTACATGAGGCGTGGCGCACCGCAACGCAGCAGCGGCCGACCAGGAGAGCGCAGCGGACCTTCAGCTAACACGGTTATCTCTCCCAGCATCGCTGAAACATGCACGCCTCTCCCGGCCCATACATACGTACCGAATAGTAACACATTATAAAACATGACTGAAAATTTCATGACACTGACATTACTTGAAGGCTCACGAGATTTTTGTCAAGAGAAGAGAAATCTGAAAGAAAATGTCTCACAATGACAAGTTAAGCAGCATCACGCTCACTCACATCAGCAAGACTTCATACAAAACTTACATGTGTGTTGTAGCTTCAGTCTTAAAGAGTGCGTATGTCCGGTATCTGTCTGTCTGCCCAGTTCGTGTACGCAGTTATTTGCAGTTTTTGTGTGAGCCGCACCGAGGTCCTCCCTCCCCACGCGTAGTCCCGGTGGGGGGAAATGGATGCACTGGTGGCGTAAAGGGAAGATAGAGGTGGTGTCTCCGCTCTTTTGCTCTCTGCGTGTCCTCGGTCTCTCTCTCTCTCTCTCTCTCTCTCTATGTCCACCACCGTGAGAGCCTTAATTGGTAAACGGGTAAAGCTTAAGAGGTGTTGCGGGGTTTTCTCTCTCTCTCTCTCTCTGTCTCTCTCTGTCTCTCTCTCTCTCTGTCTCTCCCTCTCTCTCCCTGTCTCTCTCTTCCTTGAGCCTCTATTTTTTACATGGGTGATGTCATGACCGCGCCTTCGGGATTTTAAAGGTATGATGTGACCAGCCTATGCAGTCTTCCTCCTTTTATTCACCCTGAGGTGTGTTAATAGATCCTCATCTTCAGTGTCTCATTGTGTCCTTCTGTATACTTGTGTGCGAGTGCGTGTAAGTGACAGACAGAGAGACAGGGAAGAAGTCAGGGAGAAAGAAATGAAGTTCCCCACATTTCTCTACACTCTTTCATCTAGTTTCTGTTATCTCTTAATGCTCGGGCAGAATGGTGAACATGAGTAGCTCTGTTTCTCTCTCAAACCCTGGTCTGACTCAACACAAAGATGGGTGGGGTGTGTGTGTGTGTGTGTGTGTGTGTGTGTGTGTGTGTGTGTGTGTGTGTGTGTGTGTGTTTGAGTGCTCTCCAGCTGAGCATTGGATCAGGAAACAAGAATGTTCGGCCTCTGCTGTGCCCTCTACTTACAGTTCATCAGTCTGGTGGGAGGATGGAGGGAAGAGAGGAGGGCTGGAGTGGTTGGGTAGTTCAAAGTAAGAGTGGAGAAGAATAAGAGATTACAGAGGGAGGAAGATTTTTTTTAAATATCCATGTAAGTACATTGTAATCTTAAAGAACTACTAATGTGTGTGTGATTATTAGGTATAGGGTGCCAAATGTAAAGTGACACACACTGAAATAAACAGCAACATTTGCCACAATTAATTAATTAATTAATTAAAAACAAAATTTAAAAAAGTGGTAAAAAAATATATAAGCCACTAATAACTTAAGTTAAACAGTTTAACCAACATAACATGTTTATTGTTTACAGAAGGGGGTTAGCAGAGCAGACACAGCTGTGCTTGTTGATCCCTAGGGGGTTCCACATGGTGGAAGGATGTCCACAAAGTTTCATCTACAACCAACACTTTTTTAGCATTTGATTTTGGGTTTAGAAAGGGTGAGAAACATAACAGTGATACTTATTACTTGGAGAGGTTGGAAGTAGATATTGATGAGCAAAAAGTGCCTTAAAATGAAGGAAATTTGTAATTATTGCATTAGAATCTACGGAGCACAGCCACAGCTGTTGGGCTCTGGTCAAAGTTAGCTGATGCTATACTATGGTTGGCCAGTGCTCATCTTACTGGCCAGGACTGACAAAGGGTCTAATAGTGACCCTGAATCGCCTGTATGTGTGAATGGTTAATTCTATCTTTGAGGTGCTATCAGAAAGTTTGAAGATTTTGCCTGTTGCGATCGTGCAGTGATGTGCATGTGGCAGGTGAAATCTATAAATTCTGTAATAAGGTATTCCTAGATCACTTGATCATCAGCAACTTTGTCACATGTGTTTGTGATCACTGATATTTATGCATTTGCACTATCACCATGGCCAGGGATTACAACAAGACTGACAAGAGTAGGTTTTAGAGCTGCAGACATCAAACAACAGTCTTTCCATTGGAAGAGCCTGCCGTCTCCAAGACAGAGTAAGGCCAGGTCAAGAGTGCATCAAGGTCATGCTGATGGTTTTCTTGTGCACCATGAATTCATCCCCTGAGGTCAAGGTCAAACTGTTAAAAAACTGAGTACTACTGAGACATCCAGGGCAAAGAGCCTTAATTGTGATGGTCAATAGGTTATCCAAATGACAATGCGCTCTCTAAGAACATACAAGTTTTAGGCTGTTAAAATTCATTTGTTGCTCCCAACTCTCTATACTTGCTGGATTTAGATCCTTGCAATCTCCTTTTGTTCCATAAAATGAAGCTAAAGCTGAGGGGTCGCCATTTTGGCACTGTTGAGGAAATCCAGCGCCAATTGCAGATGGTGCTTGACATGCTTGTAATCATTTCTTAAACTTTCCTTGACTTACTGTAACAGTGGCAACAAAGATCCCCTGAGGGAAACCATGATCTTTTCTTAAATTGAAACAAGTTGTCTTGTGTCTTAATTTAACCAAATATAAACCTAACCAATATTTTTCAAATTTTCTATGATATCTAATTTATTATAATCATAAAAAAATCAAGCAAATAGAATTGAATAGTTAGACTAGCTTAAATAGTTAGACTTCTGATGAGCCAAATGTCCTGCAATGGGGATGGCTTTTTCCTGCAGATGTGCCTTATTCCACCAAAAGAAAAGTTTCTTCAGCTTTAGTAACATTGTCTTTACTGGCCCTTCAACAGCAGAGAAAAGGTAGCTTTTTCCCCCTGTCTATTCTGAGCTAAGCTACTTGGTTGTTGGCTGTTGCTCTATATTTACTGCACACACATAAGAATTAAACTGATCTTCTCACCTAATTTGTAGCAAGAAAATGAATAGAGAAGATGAATGGCAAAGAGTATTCCAAAAATTGTCGAGCTATCTCTTTGAAGTAATATATGTTAGGCTGCCCTGTGCTTTGATATCATGCAGCATTTCAGCAAAGAATTTCTCCTTAGTTACCATAGTTAAGTTACCATGTGTAGCAGTGTGGAGCAGAGACAGAGGACATGAGGTGAAACGAAAGAGGAGGGAAAGAGGCAGGAAGACAGAGAAGAGGGATGAAGAAAGAAGAAAAAATGGTGACAAGGCTAAACAGAAAAAGAAGGAGAAAGGGAGGGAGAAGGAGGGAGATAAAGGATTAAAAACTATAAAACATTAAAGTTACCAACTTGTCCTTTTTAACCCTGCTTAATTTTTTGTAAGAGGCGAACCATAAAAATGTGTGAGTGTGATTGTGCGTTTGGATATTTGTGTTTGTGCGTCTGTTTGTGCATGTGTGCGTGTGTGTGTGAGCTAATGTGTGCATGTGTGTGTATTAATAAGAGCCAGATGTTTGCCATTGTGGCTGGGAGCTTGTTCAGTTGGTCAGTGACATCATCTGTATGCAGCTTGTTGAAGTTGCATCACCAGGAGCTGTTTGGGTAAATACACACACACACAAGCATGCATACACACACACACACACACACACATACACACGCACACACGCACACACAAATACACACAAATATACACACACACTCACACGCACACGCACACACACACACGTTTTTGGGTAATTGAGTAGAAAACAGCAGAACTAGAGCTTTCAAGATAACAGGTTGTAGCAACACAGACATTATGACTAAAAGAATTCACAATAACAAAATTTCATTGTCCATGCAAAATTAGAAAACATTATGATCTTTGTCAAATTAATCACTAAATTTGTAAATCAAGTGTTTAGTCACTTTTTAGAGCAAATGAGTCAGAAGCAAACTAGAGTAACTGTTTTCATCAGTGCTTTAACTCTTGATCTCTCTGTTTTTTTCTTCTCCACTGACTCAAACGTTGATAGTGGACCTTAAGCCTTGACTCTCTTGATGCCAAACCAATAACCAGGAGAGAGTAAGGTCCAAAACTTCAAAACGCACACAATTTAGACATTAATGTAAAATTTACAGTCTTTTCGGGCTAGCAAACCAACTGCAGCTTGGTCTCTTTGTTGTGACAAAATCTGCAGGATGATGAGAATAAAGGTGGAGGAAAAAAACCCTTATCTGTCCAGTCCTTTTGTAGCTAGCCAGCTGCAACTTAGTCCACCAACTATCTTGTTAATTTTGAAATAAAGAATTGTAGACTCAAAAAATATTTTTATTTTAACTGAAAAAAATCCATAGTCCATTCCCACTCTACTCAGAAGGATTTCTCTCTGCAAACGTGCAGCCAGAAAGCTTTCTGATGTCTTCTTTGACCAATCAAGTCACAGCCATTTTTTCCTTCAACTACAGAGTAGTATTTAAAAAATCTGAATCCTCTTCCTTGATGACCGTCAAAATTATGAAGTTGAAGTTGTCGTGGAGAGATACTGATTGTTGTCTGTCTTTGGTACTGAAGTTAATTAGAAACATACTTTGAATGCACTGTATGAAAAGTCTGCAGCGAGAGTTCTCAATCAGGACAATAAAAAACAAAGACTTAGCTTTATGGCACAAAGAGGTGGCAAAGAATCATGGGTTTTATTTATTTCATTTTTACTTTATCTATTAGTATTTTATTATTATTAAGTGTTAATGGTTCCATATTTAAAATTTTAGCAACAGTTTTAGTATTATTTATTCAAAATCTTATGTTTTTGACCAAGTGCAAAACTCTGATACAAAGCCTTAACCTAAATACTAACATTATGATGGTCTATGACCAAAACACACTCAAACATAATATTAGCACACTATCTACTACCTCCTTTGTGCTCAGTGTCTCTGAACAAACAGCCAACAAAACTGGCTACATATGGACAGATCCAGAGCACACATTTCCCACGGGGTACAAATACTATGTCAACTGCATGAGAACATAGGCTATATTTCATATCTTGGTCAAGCCCCCAGTTGTTACATTGCTACACCAAAACCAGACTCATTAAAAATCTTAGACAATACAGTGACTCAGTGCCTTTCGCTGTGTTTGCTAGACATGAAATTGTGTCCTAAACTTCTCTGGTAAATCTAACCTTTCCAATCTGGGGCGTGTGTGTCGTTAAATTGCTGCCAGGTCACAGTTGGTGCTTCCTGTGACCAGCTCCCCCTGATCATGCCATCTCTCTCAACATATTTTGAGAGCTGTTCAGTCAACCAGCCTGCTCTTTGATGTGGATGCTTAGTTTAAAAGGGTGTAAACAAACAAATAGCAGTGGTGGGTGAGACACACTGTTTTCTCATTCTCCTCTTGTATCCAGAATATCTTGCTTGGATATATTCTTCATGGGATGTCCAAACCAAGTAAAACCAAAAAATCTCTCTTTACAGGCGAAACCTCTCATAGGCAATAGGGCAGATTAAGCACCCTTCAAGAGTGATATCAGTCATGACACTTATTTCTTGAGCTTGTCAAAATCATCTCTACCTCTAGACAGTATGTCCCCTAAAATAAACCACTAAAACTTTACCACAACACCATCCCCATATCTGTTTATGTAATAGGGTGTCATAAACCAAAACATTGGTTCTACGCCCATTTATCTGTAACTCCCAACAACATGTCAGTCACTTATCAGTGGAATTATTGCCTGTTACATTTCATGTTTTATATTTGAGCATTGACTAATGACTATCTTAATGCAAAGCAAAAATATAGAGTGGCTCCATAATATTTCTACATTTGGCAAGAATAAATTCTGCATTAAAAACTAACCAGTATTTAAATAGTATAGGATGCTGAGGTTACAGAAAATGTTTCTTTTATTTTGGAGCCAAAAGCTTATTTGGTGCTTTGAAATGAGGCAGGCACAGGCACTTGGCTAATGATACACAAGCAATGTCACATGACTGAAGAGGTGTGCTTATATTTTATTTTGATATATTCTACAAAAAGCCCCTCTAAATCCTACTTATTGGACCTCTAAGGCAAAGTGAACTGGAATTATTAAAATATTTGTCACATAAATAATGGAAAGGTAGAGAAACTATTTGACTAACTAGTTGTGTGCTTATTCCCCTATTTAACTGGTAACTATTGAGAAATATGACTACCTTGCACCTTGCACGCCTCTTTGTTACACTATTCTTTTCCCTTGTCAAGCTGCTGTAAATGTGAATTTCTCTTGGAGATCAATAAAGTATCTATCTATCT
>JAQMCX010000002.1:1537125-1559501 GCA_029814765.1 Acanthurus leucopareius
GTGAGTAGGAAGGTTCCGCATGCGGACTCTTGGAAAGGAAACAATTAATCGCGTTAAAATCTTTATCGCGTTAAAATATTTATAATTAATTGATCGAAATTAACGCGTTAAAGTCCCGGCCCTAATATATATATATATAGAATAAAAATTTTGTCTCTTTTACTTAATTGAATCAACATCAAATTTCAATTCAATTCAATTCAATTGAATTTTATTTATATAGCATCAAATCACCATAAAGTTGTCTCAAGACACTTCACATATAGAGCATGTCAAGACCACACTCTATGAATACATTTATAAATATATAAATTTCTTTTTAATACAGCTCTTTTTATTCAAAGTTACTCTTTATTTCTGAGAAAAAATGCTCTATATTGTATTTTTATGTTCTTGATGTCCCCATTAATGACAAAACAAAATAAGAATAAAAATAAAAGCTTTAAGCTAAATGCCTTTTTTGACAGCTACTTACCTCCTGGGCAGAGTGTGTGCTTCAGAGACTCCAAATCTTCACTTAAGCAATTATTTTAGTCGACACAAACCAAGTGTCCATTTCTTTTGGAATGTGAACCACTAAACTCTAAACTCGAAGTGAATAAGGATTTAAAGCTCCAAATGTGTCCTTGAAGTTATGAATAATCAACCAGCAGGTGGCGCTTGAAAACTGCATTATTGTAGTGAAGGCTTAAACTTCCTGGTATCCTTGTGATTTTTATAAAATATATTTAAAATGTTTAAGTTGTCATTCTACTCCATTTGGCACATCTTTCCACTTCGGCTTTTATTAAAATAATAACACATTGTTCAAAAACATACAAAAGTATTGTTGACATTATCAAAAAAAATATAGTACGGAATAAAGAGAAACCACCCATAATAAAAAATCAAACAAAAAAACAAATGACATTACAGTAGGACAGATAAAATACACTCCAAAGCTCTACCTGTCTAGAATAATAAGAGATAGGCAACTGCAATGGAAATATGACATCCTGCAGCATTCAAGTAGTTCGCTATAAACGCACTTTCGACTGTTGTATTTTGTCTTCAACCCTCTGTGAAGATATTACAGACCTTTTGTGGTAGGTGCAATCCCCCAGCCCCGTTAGAAGGAGCAGGGACAGGTGATTATGGATTCCGGTAACCATAGTGAGCAACAAGAAACTCTGTCAGGTTAGGCTGGGTTTGCTCGTGCGCGTTTGGAAACTAAGGGGTTTTGGTTTCGAAATAAAAGTATTACTCTAACCTTGAGTCCATTGTCAGGGCGCGCATGTTGGTTTGTATTTTATTTTGAAACTAAAAGTTGGAAATGGTATTGTCAATAGCGACAACTTGACAATTCCTCCGTCAGAGAAGCCTCTAATGTCGTCTAAACGCAAGAAACTTTAAAGTAGCTCAACAAGTTTTCCCCAGAGAGTGTCGGACAAAACGTTGCCGCTGGCCGTGTTATGTAAAGTTGTATCCTCCGACGTGACCGGATCATACAGTCTGTTTGGGCCTCCAGTTTAAGTTAGGCTAGTTGGGAGGTAACTTACATCAAACTGTTCAATGCATATGCTAGCGTCAAACGGATCCATAATGGACTTGGACTCGGAGACGGTGAAAATAAAAGCACATTACTGTGGGTAAGTAGCTAGCTCAAGAAATTAGGTGGACAGTTGTCAGCCGGCAGGCAATGACAAAGGGAGACACCTGAGGAATGGAGTCTTTCAAATGAGTGGGGGTGTCACAGGTCGATATGTAGGGTCGTCTTGTCGTTTCAGCAGGGATCCATAGTTCAAACTAAGTCTTAGTGTCACTGCACTTTACCTGTCAAATCTCAAAGTCACAAGAGCTTACTCAAAATATTATTATTATTATTATTATTATTATTATTATTATTATTATTATTATTATTTATTGCAGAATGTTCAAAAACTTTTCTATCCCAATAAGAACATTAAATACTTGTAGACACTCACTCTCTGTAAGTAAGGTGGGTATTAGGCTGAACCCTATAATTACTAATGTAATTCAATATGACGAACATGTCACATTGTTAAATATTAATTTATATATGTGTAAAACATTTAAAACTCTTAGAAATTCAGTTTAAATTGAGTACTATCTCAGATGTTTGCAGCTTATTTTTGAAATGCTACCTTTTTATTATTAGCATAAAAGAAGCCCAACTACTCTGTATCACTCTGTCTTATGCTCTTTGCCTCAGCCTGTGTAAAGTGATTTTTTAATGGAACTTTTAATCTTCCCTGTTATGATTAAGGTTATCTTGTGACAACTGAACCTTTCTATTAACACTGACAAAAATGCAATTCAGCCACTTTGATTTTTTAAAAGTGAAGTAATGTTTTTGAAAGTCCTTTATAATTGTATCGTCATATACAGTCAATTCCTTCTTTCTGTGTTTCTGCTTATCCACGCTGTATCCCAGACAAAAAGGTTAATCGACTGTACTGCTGTCACTCATTAGTGGACCATCTTGGGTTGACAGGTCGTCCTGTGTTAGTGTGGTCATAAATCAGTGCATCTCTACAATGTATAAGTGAAAGGTATATATAAAAAACTTAGGAAAAGTTATTTACTCCCACTGTGACTGTAATTGTGGGTTAACTATCGTAGAGATACTCGCCATCTTTGTGTTTTGACTGTTGTCAAACAAAAAAAGGAGTTTATATATGTTCACATAAGTTTCAGAGCATGATGATGGGCCTTTGCTCCTGTTTTCTTAACTTTTATATCTTAATTCACTGACAGTACATCTGATTATTGATTACTTCCACATTTATGGCAAACTCTTCCTTGCAGGTACTAAGTTTGTAAAAATGCACTTTTAACAACTGGTTGTTTTTCAAATAATCAGTAACCTATATTATTGTGTAAGTTTGACAGTTAGTGTATAAATTGATTGTATTTTTGCCATTA
Source organism: Acanthurus leucopareius (assembly GCA_029814765.1). Classification (NCBI taxonomy): domain Eukaryota; kingdom Metazoa; phylum Chordata; class Actinopteri; order Acanthuriformes; family Acanthuridae; genus Acanthurus; species Acanthurus leucopareius. Next base: position 1,540,051 of record JAQMCX010000002.1, read on the forward strand.
AATAAATCCAATGGTCTGAGCTGTGTTAATCTATTCTTATGCTAAATTAAAGCTGGTCTGCAGCAGGTTTAAATTTGATGCCAGATACAGTGATCTCTAGTCTACAGGACGTGGCAACTAAGTTCAGACTAAACCACTTGTTTAGCTTCAATCACAGTAACACCATGTTTAATGTTACTTCAGTATGATTATGTTCATAGGATTTTCATTTTGTTAATGTTTGTGCTGTGTGTAAAAATCTCAAAGAAGCAGCTGATGGCCCAAATGAGATGAGACACAAGAAAAGGGAAACTAAACTCCACTGACCAGCAGTATATAATTCTTGATCAGTGTTAAACAAGTGCTAAACATTATTTATGATAAATTAATCAATAATTTAATGAAAAATTTATAGAACTTTATAAAGAACAGATGCCAGTCATGACTGATTTGTCATTTTGACTGATTATCTGCAATGAACCAAAAGAAATTCAGTTTAATAACTTAAAACTGAGCATAGCAAGCAAATAAATTGACCAGAGAAGCTGGGACCAGCTAATACTTTGCAGTATTCAGATTTTTAGTCCCTTTGTCTTTATATACCTGTTCTTATTCACACTCCAATAACACTTTAAATGTTATTTTATTGTCTTGATGTATTAACTGAATGCAAATCATTATTATTTTTAAAAACATTATGCCCCGGCTCTGAAGAACAGGTTTTCATATAAACGTTAACATCAACGTTAAATTAATTCTAAACTCTTTGCCACAATGAGCATGTCAGCTGTATATCATTCAAAATAATGGCAGGGCAAGTGTGAGCATGAATTACATAGTGATGATTGGATGTCTGCACTGTAAAATAATGCTGGCGTTAAGCTCCAAGTGGATGATTACGGCTAAATAACAGCTGAAAGTTATAAAAACTGATAGGAATATATTGACCAAGATTATTTTTCATAATTATATTATCAAAATAATCATAATCATAATTATATTATAGAACTATAATTATAACTATAATTATAGTAACTAGTAACTCTGTGACAAACAAGTATCAGTCAGTAATAGTAGCTGGAGCTCTTGTCACTACTTGGTCATGTTTATTTGATATATTAATTAAAATTAAACAGATTTTTTCCCTACAGATGCACTGACTTACTTACTATTTCAGCACTAGTTAGATGACATTGCCATACCATTAAGTAAATGAATGACTGATGTTGTGGAATACCATATGGATTAGCAATAACAGGACCCACAAAACACAGTATACCACAGTATACCTGGCATACACTGGTATCTCACAATAAAGAGATCAGAATAAGTCGCACAGACTAAAATGCTTAGGCTGGTAATGAAAAGCCACTTTTTCACTAGTTGATTAATCCAGTTAGCATGCTTAAAGGACCAAGGAGCTCAAAATAACAGTGCGATGAGTTGTATTGTGCTCTGCTATATTTAGAGTTTGGGGAAATTTTTTTCAAATGAAAAAGAAAAATACTTTAGAGAGAGCATTAACTGTTGTTGGACCTGATCCTGGGAGGTTTCCTGTATAGGACAGGTCTTCTTGTTGTTGACATGTTACTGTGAAAGTCTGAACTGCTGCTTCTCAGGTAGCAGTTTACTGACATAGGACTTAGTCAAAACTCTAATAACTCTCAACTCGTTTAGAGGTGCTTTTTCAAATCATAGTTTGGTACTTTATTGACTGATAATTCTAGCAATCTTTATGAATGACATGGTATGATGAAATAGCACCCTTCAAACTCTTCATCATTATATTGCAGTTCACACAAGACACAAGACACAAGACACAACACACGGTTGTGGCTTCATATACTGAGCAATCAGCCTCGGCCAAGTGGTGTAACCTTAAGATTTCTTTTTCTCTATCTGGTAACTATATGGATAATTAACATGAAAGCTCACATTCAAGTATTACACATACTGGGAGAAAAACCAACATTTTTTAAAAACAGTTTTAATAGTTTAAACTGTGTTTTTCTACAAAATATTTTTTCTTTCAAAAGAGGGAGCCACACTTCTTGAATTTTAAAGTTTACTAAACCTGGTCAGCATAACAAGAGTGTTCACTTGATGAGATACAGTTTAACATTATTGAAAATTTTATATAAATAAGGTAGTATTCTGCCTGAGAATAAGTATAAGAAATTATGAAGCTGGCCAGATGTTCTTTTCAAGCCCAGCATTTTTTTATATTACCTACTTTTATCAAAAAAACAAGAGCTTTATGGCAGAGAGGGCTAGAAATTATCATCAGTATCTTCCAGAAGGTTTTGTTTTGCCATATATATATAGTGACTTATAAAAGTGTCTTCTTTTAGCATAACTTATTGCAGTGTCAGAGACACTTTAAGCACAATTGGGAGTAGATTATCAAGTAAAAATTTGTTTTGCATTTTTTAAAAATCAATATTTCCTTTTAAAATACAAGCCTAAATTGAGCAGAATTGAAATTTCACATATATTTTATGTTATGTTTTATTGAAAAATATTGGTTACTTAAGCCAGAGTATGTCATTTACTCCTCATTACATTAATCAAGTTTCTCTCGTTTAAAAAAAAAGGCTTGGTGTTGCCACTACCAAGAGTGAAAAGAAAAATAGAGAGGAATTCTAAGAAGTGCTGATCATTCATTCATCATTGTTTTCCATAGCGCAACTGATAAACAGCAAGACACTTGTGAGACATTACATAGAAAATCGACAATAAAAGAAAGGACAGAAAGGCAGATATGCTTAAGACAAAGTAAAATTGCTATGCATGCAAAAAGGTGTATATGTGTGTATGGGAATTGTTTGTCCAAGGATATAGGTTGATGAGAAAAGGTGAGACAAAAGAGGCATTGACAGAAACAATAATTATAACAATAATAGGGGGAGAGAGAGAGAATTTGAAAGATAAGAGTAAAAGGATAAAAGGCTCTTTGAGGGCATCTCTCGTTGAACCTCAGAAGTGGATCAGGTCAAGCCAGAGTTTTGTTTTTTTGTAGATTCATTTATCCATATTTAATTTATTTTAAGTTTTAAAATGTCTATTTTTGGGTTTTATTTTATTTTATTCTCTCTTTACCCCTTTATTCCAAAGCAGAGTTTTAAAGATAGAAAACATTGAGCTAATCATCCATATATCCATAAATGTAACATAGTACCCCTTTGGTCTAACATCAACTGTGAGGATGTAATTAATGGCTGGGCTCATGTCCTACATGTAGATGCTTTTGGCCTCACGTTTTTTTGGTTAATCGCCTGTATTTAGTTTAACTGAGTTTTTCAAAAGTGGGATTGGAAGTGACATTGTGTATTGGGTTAGGTAGTCAGATGTGGAAGGTGGAAACTCGGTAACCCAGTGTGTGTTACAAAAGAACCAATACCTGGAGACTACTGAAGTGTATTCTGGATAGATGGATCAAAGGTTGATGGTCTGTTTTATTTTCCAACACATGACTAACTCCTTAGTGTGCAGAGCACTCTTGAGTATATGCACTCAGCAAAAAGTGCAAGGGTCAGCCAAAGTGTTGCCTGCTGTCCCAGACTCTCAGTGATTATTTCCAATGCATTTGACTTCAACAGGTTTAGTTTTTAAAATTATCATCAATGATTGGGTAAGGGTAGCAATTGTTAACTGTCAAGAAGTATAATAAGCACAGTAAGATAAGTATCTGATGAAATATAAAAGTACATACAAATCACAGACCATAATCACATAGACATTACATCACAGCAGAGTCAATTAAACCAGATCTACCTTTACTACACATAAAGGCATAACCCTACTGTGTATAAATACGCATGTGTGTCTGTTTGACATTATTCTTCTTTGACTGTGTGCAGGAATGCCTGCTGTGAAGCAAGCTGTCTCTGCTCCACCTAGTCAGAGTCCAACAAACAGTCATCATAAATACTTTGCCACACACACACCCAGATACTTGTAAGACACACTCACATGAGCCCTGTGTAATTTTTACCGTTTAGGTGGTGACATTTGTATAAAGCACACACATACCTGGCTACACATCTGTGGTTTGCTTGATCCTGTCTCTATTCAAACCTTGATTTTGAAAGTGGAATGCAAAGTGCTCACAATGTCACGTTCAGCCAGCAGCAGAGCAGTGAGGGTTGATGTTGAAACTAAATATGCACACCCTTGTTTAAAAGAGTGGGTCACTGATAAGGGTTTTGAGGACTAGTACTGATATGAAAGTCAGTCTCTTGGTGCTTTCTGTTTGTTTTCAGCAATCAAATAAAGAAAGGTGGTAAACAAAGACATTTTAGCCATTTATTTCACTCAATGTCTGTCCATACTTAAAAGTTTAAAGCTTTAACATTCAAATCAGTGCAGAGTCTCTGTTTATAATATTTACATTACTTAAAAGCCTTGTGGCTGGTCTTCTAAATTTTGGCTTTTGTATTCCTTCAAGTTATATTCTTTGAATAACAAAAGCACATGAGCCTAAGTCAAAGATGAGCCCAACCTTAACCAGCTTCTGATTTAACTATTCTTTTGTCTGTCAAAAATAATTTTATTAGTTGTTATTGGTTAAAGTTATTTCAATCAGTTAATCTTCATATGCAAAAACATATTCCAGTCATTTTGCATCACAATAAAAAGCAAGAAGGTATATCACTTTAGTCTAGTTAAATTAAAAAAAATAAAGAAACTTTTAACTAGTGAGTTTTAATCACACAGCGCACAGAATATTTTTTTTCTTATCCAGATGTATAGTGTACTCTTTGAGGTGTCTGGCATCACTTTTAACATCAAAGGAGCTGTGGTTAAAGACCTTTTAAGCAGTTTTCAAACATTGCCAGGTATAATATCTTTCAGGAACAGATGCTTTGCTGATGTAATAATAATACAATATGTTAGATGCACAAAATGGGGTTGCAATTATCACTGTCAATAGTACTCCTTTGACTATACCCACAATAGCTATGTTCATACTATTATTAACAAGGAAAAGATTAATATTTGTGCCTATTATACATTAGTTTTCACAACCCAAGTAGTACCCTTTATGACTTATTAACTGAAATTCAGGTCCAAAATCAGTCAAGTGCCTCTCTAATTTTGTCCATTTGCCTGAATGATAAAGTTTAACACCTTCATTATCTCTTCTGAATGCTAATGACACTTACCTGCACCAACACACACAGTAGAGCCCGGTAATGACATTTTTCTGCAGTCTGTCTCATTTATTTGGCTAGCAAACATAGCAAACATTTTCCATCATCTTTTATTCTCTAAATACCTGGCTAGATAACAGCTAAACAAATCAGCTGTTAATTGCTTATCTTTAAATTAATATTTGAGACCACGGGTGAAGCTCACTTTATCTAAAATAGCATTGAATGGATTCCTCATTTTGTTGTAGACTCCAAGGAACTCCTCAAGGGATCTCTCCATCTCTGCTCCACTGAGACAAATTGACTCAGTCTTGACATTTCCTGTGTTATGTTTACATTCAGGGACATGCTGATCACAGACTTGGCAGCCACAGTAACCTTTCGTGAGCTGTGTGAGGAGGTGAGAACAATGTGCAGCGTTTCCAAGCAGCAGCCCATCACACTCAAGTGGATCGATGATGAAGGTTGGTGTGCCCCAAGGCCAAAATACTGTAGTAATACATCAGTGTGTGAGAGCTGTCTCACCTGCTGTGTCCTTTTAAGCTACTACTAAACTCTGGCTCACAAATGTAGTATCATAGCCCATTTCCTGTGCTTCTGGCCAGTCTGGTAGTCATCACTGCCACATCACCCTGCACGCTGGAGTGACTGGTAGGGCTCATATCCAGCTGTCCATACTCTTCAAATTTGCTTCCATGATCAACAATGCTTTGTTTTGAATTCCAGCAATAACAGATGGTAATATCTTTAATATATGAAAATTTAAGGGACTACCACTTAGAAAAATAAAGCAATTTAAAAGTTACATTTAACCTCTAATGCTGTGTCTGCAGTCTATTGTGAACAGTAGTGGGAGCAACTTCAGTCCATTGTTTATATCTGTACATGATGTGTTCAGGCATAGCATTAAGTGCAAGCCACCTGTGTTTTGGCACACAATTACTGTAGTTACACAGATACAAATGTCAAAATAGACTTTGAGTGAATAAATTGAAATTGAGTCATTTGTATACGCGTATATCATAAACAAAATGCTAGCTATTCTGTGGCCTTTGTACATAACAAATTTGATTAAAATGGATGTGGTCCAAAACCAAAAAACGCCTTGTATGAAGATATGCCATTTTATTTTATTTTTTGAAAAAAAAAAACAAAAATTAAAATGTCTAAACACAGTTATATCCTTGTTGTATATTTTTATTACATTATGTATTTGCATTATCCAAAATGTTTATTAACAGTGTTCAAATCCAGAGTTGATTTATTCACAATTTTTTCAAGCATTTTGGTACAATTTAACATGTGCAAACCCTTATACTTTACCCTGTAGTGAACATTTCTGCCTTAAGTAGTCAATAAGATTTTCATCTACAGTAGTGAGTGTTTAACAATGAAATAAACAAATGCTAATTTACAACATTATTAAAATATGTCTTTTTTTATTGCTTCTACAGGATAGACAGAAATTACATATGTGTGTTAAACACATTACACATTGTATACCGCCAATGCTGCTGGTGTTTGTTCTGTATATAAGACAAGACCAATCAAAACCTTGCCTAGAAATTCAAAATTTTGTCTAAATTGTTTAGCAAAGGGTCAAAAAAATAAACAGCTAGTAACAATAATATATTATTTTAGAGCTACACCTATTTAACCAGACAAAATGCATCATTGAAAAGAGAATGATGTGACTGATATAATCAAATCATTGCTTTCATAATCATGTCTATGTTTGTGTGTTTTCATATGTTAAGGGGACCCCTGTACAATCTCATCTCAGATGGAGCTGGAGGAGGCATTTCGAATTTATTATCGAACAAAGAGGTCTGGACTGCCGCTGCATGGTGAGTTAGTTCTTATCTCTATTTTTGTAATAATATATATATAAATATATGCATGTATGTATATGAATGAATGTAAATATATATATATATATATTTATATGTGTGTGTGTGTGGGTGTGTGTTTGTGTGTATATATGTACATTTTATAACACTTTGACCCAATTGAAATGTTAAAACTTAATACATCAGAGTAAAGAGTAATTAGCGAACATATATTAGAACTGACAAACAATGATTCACACGGTTCAGAGAAACTGTATTTCTCTGTGGTGTGTGTGTGTGTGTGTGTGGGTCTGCGTGTGCGTGTGTCTGTGGGGCAGTGTCAAGCTGAAGCTGTAGGCTTGCTGTTAAGCCCAAAATCTAAAAATACTAAGTAGAGGGTCAGCAAAAAATAATAGCACTCTTATGAATGATGACTCTTGAGTGCAAAATGAGTGCAGGTTCATTGACTCTCACTAAAGGGTGGGGGGGCTTGAGATGGTGTTTTTTTTTAAAATGTCAATTGAATTATGTAAATAAGTCCCAAACAGTTGACTCTACGCCAGCAACGGCCTTGTGAATTTCAGTAAGATTCAACAGTAGATGGCTTGTTGAGCCATTTTTACCCATGAAACGCAAATTTGTATAAACTGGATAAGAATGCCAATATTTATACCAGAATTGATGTGTTTCATGACAGCACAGTCATATAGTATTGTTAATAGGTCAAAAATCACATGTGTGGCGTACTCCTTGAAATACACGTTTTTAGATTTACTAATTGGGAAAAATGACATTTTTCATGGTGAACCTTTGGTGAGGATATTTAGATTAAATAGAGTTTGTGTAACTTTAAATCATGCACAGTTAGGGTTTTCATGATCTGGATTGCATATCCAATGGCGTATTTATATCCATGACCTGTGCCAGTTTCGTACATCTCTGCTTCACGACAAGAGAGGAAAAAAAAAAGAGTAAAATTATCACTCATTTTACTTTTGATCTTTCACAGTATTTCCCAGTATTCCGGAGCGACCTGGCATGCCCTGCCCAGGAGAGGACAGTAAGTAATTCCCTCCAGCTTTCTATCCCTTTCTAGGATTCCCAGATTTGTTTAAGCTTTTGCTTAATTGTAGAAATGGAAACGCATAATCTTAAATGGTGTAATAAGCCGTGTTCAAGAAGGTTAAGCACCTGCACCTGTGGCACATGCCTTTGGTGTCACTTCAAACTGTAGGTGGGTCAGCTCTAGAGGAGTTGTTTCAATCATAGAATGATCCTGAGTCAGTGTGATTTAGAGGAAACAATGGTCACAGAGTTATAGTAAAACAATGCAGTCTTGTAGCCAGAGTTGTGTTTGAGCCAGAGAAAAAAGGGCAAAATGAGCGTTTACACTTTTAAACCGGTAAAATGAAGGTCCACCGGTGTAGTACTTTTTGATGGTCCGGGACCTGTCACTGCAGGGTTTGCAGTCAGTGCTGAATGTTACGGATTGGTCAAACACACTACACATGCACACACACACAGATGCTTTAAAAGGTTTTGGTTGCTGCATGTTTCTTGTATAATGTTTGAAATTAAAAAAATCATGTGGTGCACTTTCGGAGTAGTGTAAAGAAAGCAAGTTCAAGAGAGAGAAAGTATTTCATTTAATGAGATTTCTTTTTCCTTTTTTTATTTTAATTTAAAAGAAACATTGATGTATTCCTGGATTTATTAATCAAAATAAACTAAATACTGACTAAGGTAAACCTTTATTTCTTTATAAAAAAGAATAATTTTGACCTGGCCTCGATTTAAGGTATGCTCTTTAGCAGTTGAGCTACCAAGGCAGCCATTAAACTGCTACTGTAATTCTGTACATGATATCAAAGTCCCTTTTAACAGTGCACATTAGAACGGCTTGGCAGAGGAAAAGATGTGTGGTCATTGAAATCGAAAGGTTTGTGCTCTGAGGAGCTTGACTGTGCTCAGCCAATTTCATGGCAGTCCTGGAAGAGTATGGGCAAATGTGCTGCAAAAAAGGTATCACCTTGTGGAGGCTTCAACTTTAGTCAACTAAGCATGTGAATTTAAGCTTATACTTAGCCAGACAACTGAGGTTAGCCAGCAGTAAACAGTAGATCAACTCGTTAGCTTTTGCTCAGACACAACTGTTTGACATGGGACTCACCTTGGATGTTGAAGTGGTTCCTTGAGAGTCTTCCTGTCTATTTTTGTGGCATATTACTGGCCAGCAAGGATGTAATGGTTCAGCTGCACAGCTGTGCATGGCTCACCAGCGAGCTCTGGGAGTCACGAGCCATCATGTTTTCAGATCTCAGCACCACCTTATTAAGTTGTGCCACTTTATGGTCTGACCAGCCAGTAAGGGTAGTGGTGTAGCTAGCTCATGCAGTATTGAAAAATACGCCCTAAATCCACCCTTGGACTAGATTTAGCTGAGTGCACTTCTTGACTAAGATATATGTGAATATAATGGACGGATTGAAATTATCCACAAGAGTTGAATATTTCTTGTGTAATGGGAAACTAAGACCTGATGGCTAGACTAGAGTAGAGGTCAGAAGTCCCTAAACATTGGGATTCATCTTCTGTGAACCATGAATATCTGTAGGTCATTTAATGCTTCAGACACATCCGAGTCACCAGATCGACACTTCTTAAATTCTGGTTAATTCTGTGGTTCTGAACTTTATTAAAAATGTCTGGTAAAATTGTGTCATGTAAAACTGTTCCTAGAGACCTAAACTTTAACATCAGCTCAGTCATTGTTGTATATAGTGACTAGTCACTACAGTCTCTGCTGCTCTGTCCTCTCACTCTCTCTCTCACACGTACTCCTATGTTGTTTGCTGCACTCCCTCGCTGTCTATTTGCTGTGACAGCATGTTTCAGCAGCTTGTGGACTGCACCCCTGAGTCTGCCTGTGTGCATATGTATGTAGGTGTATGTGTGTGTTTGATGGGAGGGAAGCCCTGTTCTTCTGCCCTGAGGCACACCACTGGTTTACTGTGTGAAGAGTGTCTGTCATTCTGTAGGTAGGTAATGAAGGATATACACATGTATAGTTTTACACACACACAATTAGTGTTTGTGTTTTGTGTATAGCTTTGCTTGTGTGCCCTGTGCGTGATTTGTAATATACATGTATAATTATGGCTTCTTGTGTTTTCTCCAGTTTAAACCTAATTTGCTTGTTGTTGATGTGCATGAGTAGAACAAGGAGGGCAGGACAGAGCTGTTCTTTTCAGAGATAAGTAGGGGAGAGGAAGTGGTGCAGGGAGGGCAATACTGTTTCTGATGCATTTTTTCAGATGTTTGTGTTTTTCAAGGCTAATTCTGTACTGACATCCTGATAAAACATGCGGAAGGTTTTTGTGAAGATACTTAAACAGTAAAAGGTTAAATATATTCAAATTTAAAAAAGATTTAGACATAATTTTTCATTTACCTACTATGATCCATCCATGCAGACATTTTCGGTTTTTCCTTTGTAAGATTTAAAATTTACCTCCACTCAAACTTGCAACCACACTGTTACAAGAGAGGTGAACAGCATTTGCTTTTTGGCAAAGTATACTGAAATAGTTGGAACAGCAGTTTGGAAAATGATGATGCTGTCGAGTATATAAAATGTCAACTCAGTCAGTATCAACTGTTGTTGATATTAATGGTTACAGTATATTTTTTAATGTTATGTATCTTGAAAAGTCAATGATATGCAAGTTATCAATCAGTGCATGAGATAAGAGAAAAAAGTTTCACTAATGCAGTGAAACCTTCATTACACCATATGTTAATTTTGTCTTAATAATGACAAAGGAAAAAATCCTAAATTATACTAAAACCGTAAACAGAAATCAAACCTGCTTTTCAGAGGTCTGATTTCATTTCTTAAAATAGACAGAAATAGTCCTCCTTCCCATTTTTAGGGTTCTTGATTTTCCAGACCATTTATACATTATATTCTACATGAACAGGAAGAATGTGTTCGATTCATACTTTTGTGTAGTGCTTATAAAACAAAAGTGCGAAACAAGGGGCTTTAACAAGTAAAAGTGTACATGAATGCATACTGCAACAAACAGTGTTTCAGTGCATTTGATTCAGCACTATTTAACGATGTCTTTTTGTGAGGTGAATACAGTATCGCATCTCATTTTATTTTTATCCTGTAGAGTTTAGCTAGCAAATATCTTTGACTGCTTCTGTTAAACTCTAAGCTCTAAAACTGGATATAGTTGTAATATGTATTAAATGATATATTTATGTCTATATTCAGCTTATACATCACAACTGGGGATGTCAAAGTAAAATTTTACTCAATACCGTAATCTGTGCAACATAAATGTGCAGTCCTTTTTTGTTTTGTTTTCCCTCTTATTGTATGTTGTACTCTATTGTACATTAATGTTCACATGATCCCATCCCAGAATCATGTCTCCTGATATATTTATAATTGTAAACATTTTTTACACAAAAATACTACTCTCTTGTTACCTAGTTGCGTCCCATGAAATTTAATGTCACCGTCTACTTAGATTCAACTCAGATTAAGAAATAGAAATTGTTGATTGTTTATTGATTTGAATTTCATTTTAGGGACCATGAAAAATAATACCACAAATCTTAATGTTTGTTAGATCCAGATGTAATCAGAGTTACATTTACTGACAGAAGTAGCAAAAATACAAAGCATGCTTATGTGCAAATATGTAGTAATATATATTATTTGCATGTGTCAGCTACAGTCAAAGATCCCTTAAGTAATGCTGAACCTGGTCTAACTTTGGGTAACTGGGCTTTCAAGCCCGCCATGGGGCGACTATTTTAGTGCACATTCTCTTCCCCTGTCTATATTTATGTGTTGTTATTTCGCAGGGACACCTTTGCTTCATCCAGTGCTGAGCACTGCCCACAAAATTTGTGATAAGTTTAAAGAAATACAAATGAAATTCAAAAAAGCCAGAGTGTTTCTCTCTTATATACAATGATGATAGCAGTAGCCAGATCTTTCTTTAGTGATGACATGGTGCTGTGGAAACAGTACAGGCTGTGTAAGACTAGGCTGCACCAAATAGTTTGATGCTTTGAAGCTTCAATCATGACATGGTCATTCAAATTCTAAATCCACATATTCTGTGCATTGCTCAGCTAAAAATGTTGTAGGGGTTGGTCCAGTTCTGGCAGACAGCCGCTGAGAGATTGGCAGCTTTTGAGGAGAGAGCTAGAGACAGCTTCAGTTTTGCAGGTATGTGGTTGAAAACCTAAGTAGCTGTCAAAAAGAATTGTCTTGCTGTTGGATCTGGAGAAAAAGTCAGAGAATCAGAAGCTGCAATTCATGCCAACTGTCCACAATGAACCAGATTACATAGCAGCCCATTCAGTAGGTGGTGTGACATTTCACCCTGAATTAGAAATGTCTATCTCATTCATCTAACCTGATAAAGATTCACACTCAGGGGACCATTGATAACTTTATTATTTATTGGAAATCCATCAATCATCAGTGTTTAACAAAGTAGTTGACCAAAAGCGCCTTTCCTAAAAAAAGATAAGCAGTGATGTCCCTTACAACTTATCACTCCATCCCTCATTTAACTCTAACACACACAGCACTACTCGTTTTGTGCCATAAAGTAATCTATGTTCTGTCCTGCCACCTGATTAATTTCTACAAATTGAAAATAAATGAAACTCCAGCATAGATGGATGCAGTCTGCTTGCTGATAATACATTTTTCTCACCAAAAGAAGTTCAGAAATGTGTTGCTGTAAAAATCTAGATCTGACGACAATAGACAAGGATCTCCTTGAAAGCAGCTTGCTTCTGGCTTTTTTTCAGCCTTAAAATGTGATTTGGTGTGTGAGTGTGTGTATGTGTAGAGGGAACAGACCCCCCTCTGTGGGGATGAGAGAATGATGGAGGGTGGGAGGAGGTGGAAGTGTTGAAATCCTGGATGATGTGCTCAGTGCAGGCTGCCCTGCCTTGCACCGGATCTCCCTCCCTCCACCACCGCCACACCACCAAGCCACGCCCATCCCCCCACAGTCCCACCCTCCCCCTCCCTCTGCCACCAATTTTCCCTAGCATCCCCTTCTCTTTCTCTCAGCTGTGTGGCACCACTATCTCTCCAGGGAGGAGCCTACAGCACTGCTGCATCGCGGGCGAGGGACACGATGTGAAAGTAAAAGACAGGGAGAAAGAGGGGAAGCATTGTACCGTGCAGATATCAGCTCTAAATATACTAGACAGGCACTCCATTTTTTTCCTTTATTCTTCTATTTTTGGCTGTGACTGCCATGCCAAAAAAAAAAACAGACAGATACAACTTCATAGAGGGTAACAAGTCCTAGATGAAGAAACAGACGGAGAGAGAGAATTAACACATTGAAAAAAAAGCAAGCGACTCTATTAGCTGTCAGGAGAGAGGGAAGAAGAAAGCGCGAGTGAGTGAGGGAGTGAGGGAGGAAATAAATAAATCCCAGGGAGGAGAGAGAAGGAGGGAGGGATTGTCGGAGAGAGGGAGAGGAGAGGATGTAGCAGTGTGTATCCTTGCTGGCTTCCACACATACACACATACACGCACACAGACACACGTACACACATACACACACGCACACTTAGCCTGGATAATGTGCTGAAAGAGGTGGAGAGAAAGGAAGAAGGCAAACCGGTGAGCTGTCTATCTCTTCATCCTTCCATCCTTCCATCCATCCTTTCGTCTTTTCATCAATCCGCCTGTGCTTCCATGCCAAACCCAGAGACAATGGATTTAAGAGTGTGTCCTTGCTTGGATTCTTGTTTGTGTCTATGTGTGTGGGAGATCTATCTGCCACCACGATTAGCATGTATGATTGATTCATGCCTTATCGCTCGTCGTGTCACGCATTGCAGGCAGGGATTGTGTGCATGTAACCTGCTAGCTGTGCTAGCATAGCTGGTGCCTGAGCCTGGCTGGCTTCCTTCACTGGCTTGTAGCTCTGGAAGGCTGTCTGGCAGTTCACTCTGAGGCTGCACCTGCCAACGAGTGCGACATGGTGTTGGTGTGCATATGTGTGTGTAAAGGTTGCATTGTTATACCAGTGTGTGGTTTACCAATTATATCAGACTAGCAATGGTGTGTTGTATCGAGTGCTATCAACCTCTAGTATAATGGCTACAATGCTAGTTGAATGCATATTTAAACACTGTGCAGTGGTTGATCTAAACAATGTTTCAGAGGCGAATTCATCCTGACCATAATTATCAAATTATCAAAGAACCTTTGATAGAGATGAATTAAGACCTTTTTTAAAAACGCTTGTTCAATGAAAATGGTTTAGAGATTGAATATTAGCAATGGCAGCTTAAGTTAAAAAATGTCAATGTTAAGATTGACCTTCAAAAACCTCTTGATGCATCCTAAATTCCACACATGGCAGACGATCCAAAATGTCTCTCTGTCTTTAAAAGTCAGGATATATATAACTGTATGTATGTGTACGTGTGTCTATGGAGGGGTTCCAAGGGATTTCTTACCTGGTAGCAGTGTTCATTGCTACAAAGAAGAAGCTCTAAGAACAAAGAGTTCAAAAAACAAAAACAAAAAGCAGAGGTGTTATTGCCTCTCTCTTTTCTTCCCCTCCTTTCTATCAGATATGAAGTAAATCTAGAAGAGCATAAATATGTTGTTTGGCACTTTTACAAGCCAAGTCATTTCAATCTTCATGTTTAGTACTACTCAGCCTGTGATAAAAAAAACTGTGTAATATCTTCTGGCAGAGCTTTATTGGATCTTAGAAAATTACCCTGGTGATATCATTGGGCTTGAAGAAATAAACAAATAACTAGTATTATAAACTGTGTGCATTAAGTTTGAAAGACCTGCAGGTTTTAAGGCAGGAAGGGATTATTGAGATGCTATCAGGTTGCATTATGGGAAATGTAGGATTCAGTGTTTTTAGAGTTTGGCCCACAGGGTTAAAACATAATATTGTACCATCTTCTCTGCTGCATTAATTTTGACAAATCTTTTCTTACAGTTCTTCCAACTTTATGGAAGCTTAAAAGATAGGCAGTTTTCATTTTGTATAATAATGACAGAAATTCTGAAGCATTATCTGGGCAATGAGGTTTTTACTGCAGCTCTGGTTTGCTTCTTTGACTTGTGGCTGAGCCACATAGATATTAAGGGCGGATAAGAAATGGGAAATAATATAAATATCTTTTCAAATAACAAGGACATTGTTCATTAGCTCAGTGCTAACGCATGATGGAAATTACCATTACCAGGGTTTTTCCTGGGTTTTTTAAGACCAAGGTGGCAAAGGCTGGATAACCTGGATAACATACGCAGTGTACAAAGTTTGTGAGCCCACCTTTAGAGTGTCGTGAGTTAAGCGAAAAATCCTGAAGAAGCTGAGAACTGACGTTGCACTTGTTACTTCACGCCAACAAAACATAGCTTTTATTGAAAACAAAAAAATTTTTGCCTGACAATTTATCTTTTAAGAAATAATAGTTACAAAGTCATTTAGTTGCATGCTCGGATATACTTCGCACTGTTTGTCTACCATCAACAAACATGAACTGGAAAGTGTCATGTGTCATGTGTCATGCACGCGAACACTACACACATTTGTAGAGGGTGGCTGTTCCCCATCTGTCCATCAGAGGTGCTAAAATGCGCACCCTTTGCCCTAGATAGGCAGGGAAACCTTGCCATCACACATGCTCTGTGGTAATTAAATGATGGCTACCAGTTTCACATTTGGGCTGCATAATTTTAGCCCAACACCTTATTTTCTTTGTTATTTTTTTATGACACTGTTGCAAATGTAGCAGTTTACTTAAAATAAGTGTCTTTCTTATTTCTAAGTATAACAATCATGCTACTACAGTAAGAAAAGTAAGTACTAAAAATAAAAAAAGACTGATAATGTGAACTACATGGTTTTTAGATTTTTGATGTTTATGTTGCAATATTGAATTGCAGTAATGGTATATTTGCAATGACTAACAATTAAAATATATATCTAATTGTCACCTAAATATTGTAATAGTACCAAATCGGGGAATAACAAACTGTAGTACGCAATGAAACATTGAGATACATTGTTATTGCATTTTGTTTTATTCAGAAAGCCTAACATTGTGCTCATTGTTAATATATTTTTGTTTGTTTGCCTTGAGCCTTAGTAGCGACTGCTGAGTAAACATTTTTGGACATTTTGATCAAAATTAGTTAAGAATTTCTTGTTTTGTTGTTTCTTGTTTTGTTTTGTTTGTTGTTTTTTTTGTTTCGATTTTTTGTATTTTTCTGTTACAATTTCCCAGTCGGAAAGCATT
The DNA here is from genome assembly GCA_029814765.1 of Acanthurus leucopareius. Taxonomy (NCBI): domain Eukaryota; kingdom Metazoa; phylum Chordata; class Actinopteri; order Acanthuriformes; family Acanthuridae; genus Acanthurus; species Acanthurus leucopareius. The sequence continues at coordinate 1,556,342 of JAQMCX010000002.1, forward strand.
AAGATGTGTAGCAATTTAGAAGTCAGTTATTAGCAAATGCACCATATTTAACTCAGGGTAAAATGTGACTTTCAGAAATAAAGTTAAGATAATTAAAATGGTCTTAACATCATGCCATAGTGTTCTTGAAATAAAATGTTGGTCTAATGAGAGATATTGAACAGATTATTAAAAAAAGCCAACTTTAAAACTCGAATTAGTATTAGGAAAAAAATACTTCTAATGCCTCTCACCTCTAATTATATGAGTGCATTATCATCTGCTGTGGAATATGATAATGCAGATAATATTAATAAGTTGTTTGTCTTGAGATAAGTTGGCCTGTAGCTGTCTGGAAAGAATTCCATTTTTTTGACATAACTCTAGGCTGAGTGCTCATCCTGTAAGGCCTCCCATGTGTCATTGTCTAGGTGACAGTGTATGTTATTCGCTATGGTGCATTCCTCTGATGATGGGCTGGAGATAATAGCTCAGCCCTTTTTTCTTTGGCTTTTGCTTATACTTTTTTTTTTTTTTTTTTTGCCTAAAGTGACGAGGCACTTTAACATTCAGCCTCTCTGTCCTTGGCTTGCTCTCTGCAACGCTAGAAGGTGAATACAAAGCTGGAGTATAACATCTGAGAGGCTATATCTGGTTTGGGGGTATTGGAGACTGTTTTGGGTGGCGCTCTGTCCAATCTGAGTCATCCTGTGTATTGAGCGCTACGCTGCTTCCAACTGTTTGCGAGTTTGTCTAAGACTGTGGCTATGTGTGTGCTTGGTTGGAAATTACATTCTTATGTGTGAGTTTTGCTGACTGGACACTGACCTATTACTTTATGGATAATGCTTGGTTGAACAGCTCAGTCTGCATTGCAGTTGTTGATATGTAATGCTAAATAATAATACATCTGCTCCCATTTCCTCTTTTTAGTGGATTTAATTGTGTATAAGTGTATGTATATCTGCAGCTGCAGCTCTCATCTAGGTTTTCTGCTGCATGTGTTAGATAGGGCCCATTGGGACTGCATTATGGAGTTCTAGCCAGACTGCCGGTCATTAAACTTGTTAACAGGAGACCACCAGACTCCATGGACTGCTGCCTCTAATATCTGGCTGACTGTGGTACAGGAAACTTCTCATGATACATGTACCTGCATGAGTCACTAAACTAAAAATGGAGCTGCATCTGTTATCCTCACCTGATAACTGTGTTGCCATGCTGCTCTTAGTACCTGTACCCATTATGCACAACGTACATCAGCTCTCATCATCACAGCACGTACACATGCAATCCACAAAATGCAGAGAATGAATGGAAGCAATTTCTAACACACATATCAGAAACCAAATACTAATTTGCAATTAGTAATGAGGATGGAAGCACGTTTTAATGCTTAGGTACTGCTAGTTCAGGAAGCAGAAAAATGCTGTTTACAAAAATTACTGTTGTTACTACTTAGTCCTGTTAAATCATGACCAGAGACTGACATTATGCTCTATCATTATGATGTCTCATTTGCATTGATACAGGGAATGCACTCAGTCTGCCCAAAACTGGCAAACTGTGGCCTTAACTCCAGCCTTAGCTTGAAAGCAGAGATGAGAGAGCTACTTTCAGAATCCAATATCAGCGTACTCATTACTTCCTTAAAGTTGTAGCAGCTGATGTAATCCTTCAAGATGCCCCAGAGATATAATCTGATTGTATCTGTAATTTGGGTTTCATTTTGCTCCAAATCACCAGAGAATAAAATGTGCAAGATAATCACTTTTTTGACCGCACAGAATGTGTTTGCTTTTCCCAATCTTCAAATCAAAAACAATCATTACTATGTTCTGTTATATGGATTTTTATCTGGAAAGTTTTAATAAGTAGTTTACTACTTGGGTAACAGCTGTAGTGCTTTCGACTGTGCATGGGGGTTGCTTTCTCTATCCAGGAGTTTATAATCTCAAATTTAAACCACTGTGTGCTTATTACTAGACTGGATGCCAATACGGATATTAAGGATGTTCTGATCTGAATTTTTGGGGCTGATCAAGATTTTTCCCTACAGGATCAGCGAATACCTATACCGATTTTTTTTAAAAAGGAAAATGTTTTCCCTTTGCTACCACAGTATCGGTACGGTCCATCCTTTCTTTAGAATGGTCTTACCCATACCAAATTGATGGCACTCTATTAATATACTTGAAGCTTAGATTAAGGTTGCCCACTATTAAACACTCATTAAACTCTTGAATAATAGTCTAATAATATCCTGAAATTATTCAGTATATATCAACGATACTACTTTAATATTCAGTATATCAGAAAAATGCAAGATGATGCATTTTTAATTTGGTAACCTCTCTTTTAATAAAACAAGATATCAAAGAAGCTAGTAGGCAATGGTAAAATACAGTACAAACAATCTTTCCTTTGACCTGATATCTACAGTAATATAAAAAGAAATTGAATTCCATTCTTTCTCTATATGCCTACATAGAGCGTAACAAAATGCACTTGTATTTTTTTATCTAAACCTCAGTCCCATTATGAATTAAACTCTAAGCTCAACATTTACATGAGGTGTATCAAAATAAAATATGTGAAGTCTGACTCTGAACCTCAGTAAAATCTTACAGTAAACTTCAAATTCCAAAGCAAGCATACATAAAGTGTGTAGTTGTGGTCTTTTTCCTACACAGTATAAAACTGCCAAAAGGAAAACATTGCAACCATACATGTGTTTCTTCTTCTTTGTTTTAGGCTTTTATACCTTTATTTTGACAAGACAGCTGAAGATAGGCAGAGGGGGAATGACACACAGCAAAGGGCACCAGGCAGAGTTGAACCTGGTCAGCATATATAAGTAAAATTTGATATGAATCTTTTAGCTGAAATTCTCTCAAAGAATACACAGAATATATGCATAATTTTTTTGCAAGCATTCTTAAAATGCTTTTGACACAGGCATGTAATGAAGGTAGGGTTTTAACAGCTTATCAGCATTGTGCTATTTTTAAATTGTTCCGAGGAACCTTTTCTGCAGTACGCTGATTCATAAAGATCCATGATAGGTCAGTATATCAGCCAACCCATGTATCTATCAGGCTCTCAGACACTATCTATCTATCTATCTATCTATCTATCTATCTATCTATCTATCTATCTATCTATCTATCTATCTATCTAT
>JAQMCX010000002.1:1559601-1588535 GCA_029814765.1 Acanthurus leucopareius
TCTATCTATCTATCTATCTATCTATCTATCTATCTGTCTGTCTGTCTGTCTGTCTGTCTGTCTGTCTGTCTGTCTGTACTACTACCACTACTTAGTAGAGGATTAGTAGAGTCAGTTCTATTGTGAAAACATAGTCTAAGGAGCCTTGAAGGAATAACCTAAAAACATTCCTGACCCCTTGATAATGATTACTTCCTTGTAATATGTTTGCATTCATTGGCTTGCTGTTCAAACAAACAAGTGGCTTTTTTGATGCAGTTGTGAGCCACTGTGCTGTTTGTGTTGACTTTGCCCTTTCTTGTTTTGGTTTTCTGACATGCACTGGGGTCTTCGGTAGAGATAGTCCTCATTAGGGTAAGTTGCTTTGTCAAAGTTAGGGGTTGTACTCGACAATGGTCAAAAAAACAAAAGTAAGGAACTAAAAGTTTATTTGTGCCTTCCTTTAAAAGTATTCTTCAGTTTCAGTACTTTACATAATTAAAATAAGTTTTTCCAAAAATAATTAACTTTTGAGTGGATGGGTGCACATGTTTTTTAATTAAGTCAATAATAGCTTTATTTCTTATATTATTTTTAAATATTATTTTTTTTTTTACTCAAAGCAATTGGTGCTACAACTGTATTCGTGTAATAGAAGAGTGAAACAGAATAGTATAAATTGGTTAATGGTGTCTGTCACACAAAATCGAACAAACTTCATCACATCAGAGCAGCATTAATTTTCTGTTTTGCATGCAACTTACAAAGTGGGACCAGTACATCGGCTGCATCTGTAACAATAGAATTATGTAATGCACTAGCAGGAATTAATCACCGCACCGAAACAGTGGCCAACCCCCTGAGGATAAAAATACGACAGGTTTTCAAAAACAACACAGTGCAACTATAGCAGCTTCCAGGCAGAAACAGCTGCCTTGTTTAGGGGAACAGTGTCACACAGCTTCCTAGTTTAACACCTCCACTCCGTCCATTATTCAGCAGATGCAGTATGATCTGAAGTGCCACAGGCAACACTGATGCAGAGACTAATCCTTTCCTATGTGATATATAAGATATAAGTCTGTCATTTGTTGTTTATGGTTTTATATTCAAATATAAAACACTTGATAACTGTTAAGAACTATTACTTGTCTTCCTTACACACCAACTACAGTTTGCAGTGGAGTGTTTGTTGCTGCACAGCCATTGGTTATTAGGCTTTCATCCATCTATTTGTCTGTCTGTTCAACATTACAGGTAACTGCAACAGGTAACTAGTGTTAGACAGAAGCTTGATCCCTTGTTTAGCTTTGAAAAGGCAAACACAAGATTAAGGTAGTACAACAATGGACCAACAACTGGCCAGATTGTGGAATTTGCACATTCACAGTCTAGAGGTTGATTTTGGTGTCATCTCACACTTTATAGCTTGACTGTCACATTTCAGTTTTCTCTTTTAGAAACTTTGGTCCATGAAAAATATATATCTTGAAAGTTATTGACTGGTTTCCACTGAAATTGCTGTGGATATACATGATCTCCACAAGTGGAATACTAAAAGGGTCAGTATGCTACAAACGCAAAAAAACATCAATCATATCTGCTTGGTATTTCCCATTGGCAGTGATTGGCCAGGTGTAAAGAAGTGAGAAAGTAGGCACTCTAAGAATTTCTCTCTAAAGCACTGTTCATTATTTGCGATATCACCACTCACTACCTCTAGTTTTTGCTTTCTGAGGACAACAAAGCAAATGCTTCTAAGAAGACAGTTGTTGTCACTTGCACATTTTATTGAAATCTTGAGTCTCTCTATTAAGGCAGCCTCCATGACAGTTTAGAACAGGGAGAAAAAATACGGTTTTGCTTTACATTATAATACGCAGGATTTTCCTAAAAAAAAAAGTAATCTCTCAAACATCTTTGATGACCCACTGGATGTGTGTGGTTGTGTGTTTTTTCGCAGAGACACAGCCCTCTGCCTGTATTACTCATTTTCTTGTTGTTTTGTTGTGTTTGGCACATTTTTGGGTGACAACCTTTGGATGGAGTGGTGCACTCCCCCAGCCAATTGCAGCGAGCAGGACATTATTACAGACTGCAACAGCCGTGATTGGTCTGCTCGCTCGCTACGAGCTTCCTGCTACGCATTTCCAACTAGTGTTTTGGTGGCGTCACTTCAGACTGATACAGATACACAAATGCAGGAGTATAAATGCTCATAACGGCATGGGGCACATGTGTAGGCAACAGCTGGGAGCCATACACATAAACATAAATCACCTATTAGTCATGAACAACCACGTAGCAAAAGATATGATAATGGCTAACACTGCAGTGAAAAAGTGTATAGTGTATATAGTATATATAGTATAGTGTAAGTATAATGAGGCGAAATGAAGAGGAGACCAAGGTAGTTCATAAACCAGAGGGAATCTGGAGTTGGCCTGTTGGACAGATAAATGGTGGCGATTAGCCTAATTAGCCTGCTAACGCATCAGCATTTCTATTGCAACAAATGCAAATGCAATGTTTTTACTTAGCTTATAGTGTACATAATGCACGCACCAAGTTCTTTTTTTCAAATAATGCTAATAATTTTACGTTTTGACGGAATAACCCTGGAGATCTGTAGTACTGACTAGATTTGAATCATTTTCTGTCTAACTCACGAGACACTCCGGTTAACACAAGTTACCGCATCCGAGCTGAAAGTTGATTATCTGAGACTAAATTTACACTTCTTTGTAGTCCCTTCATAGGATGCTGCAGGTGGGTGTATGTGTCAGGACCGAAGGCATGTGGTTCTGCTCTTATTGTCACAGGGCTGGGAAAGAGGGATCAATTTTGAATTGTGTATTTACAAACTCAAACCTGATCCCGCTTTACAGATGTGACTGGTTCAGAGCCTTACAGGCTAGCTTATTTCCCAACTAACTCAGTCTTACGACCATCAACCTTTTTGTCCAAATCCCCAGTGCCAACTGTGTTCCAGTAAGCAATTCAGCATTTATTAACTTTAGCTTGAATTTTTTAACTGACTAACTTATGTTCACAGTCCCAAACAGTGATTATTGATTGATGTTTGCTCACCAATTGGTGTATTAAATCAGTGAATGATTATCATTGATGCAACCTTTTTTCAAGAATAAAACTTTTTAATGGCCTGATGTTCATCAATTTTGTACATTTTGCTGTCACATCTCGACACAGTGGGTGTAATTAACTCTCTTGATTGTTAACAACCTTCACATTCATGTTAAACAGTTGCTCATTTATAAGTTCAGGGCACTGTTCACTGTAAACATAAGCACATTTCAAGAATAACACTTCTGAGTGTTTTATCAGAGGACATTGAATAAACTGGACCAAACAGCAGCATATTTTACATCACAAAAGCCAAAGAGTCTTAACAATTACCAACATTTACTACTGAAGTATTAATTTTTATCTAACTTACAAACTTCGACAAACATCTTTTTATATATCTTGTTAAACAAGCAATTAAACAAACAGGGAAAGTACACTGGTAATGTCGGTTTGAAGACTAGACAGCATCACTGCTCAGCTTCACCACATTAAACAGCATATAAACGTGCCCGCAAATGTCACTTTGGCTTAAGTGGTCCTTACTCTCCAATACTACTGACAACACACTGTGTTGTGATATGTGGGCTATAGCACAGGGGTGTTTCTTTGTCTCTCATTCCCTAAGGTATAACAGTGGCACTCTGGCTACCTGCCAGCTGCTGTCAATCAAACATGGACAAAGCTAGTCAGCTTAGACAAATAGGAGTTCCTGATGTTTCCCTGAAGACCTTCCTGTTTATAATAAAAAATAAGTAAATAATACATTCACAAAACATTTTTACATTTTTTTGATTACAAAAAAGATGACTAAATGTGATTGCAATTGGACAAAGTAATAAATGTAAAAAAGCTTGCTATGAAACAGAAAGGTTCCTGTTAGTGGTAAAATATAATATATTAAAAATTGGGATTATTATTTTTTTGTGCAATAGCTTGTAAGCAACAATTTAACGGCATAGCTGGTCAAGCTGAAGTTACTGTTTAATAGTTATATACAATTGGGTGGTTTGTTCCATAATAAATAATTATATCTTTTAATTCAATTACATATTTTGTAATTACAACATTTATCTGCAAAGCAACTAAAAAATAGTATCCACAAAACAACTGTAGTGAAGCAAGAGGTGCAATATTTGCTAGTCAGATGTATGAAATTTTAAAAAATCAGTTAAAGTAAAATGCAGTACTAGTAAATATAGTCCTATCCAGTCACATTCCACCACTGATAAAGACCCACTCCTGCAACTTCCCCAGTCAAAAGGACACTGCAGAGATGTAGTATCACACTCCAATAAGGTGGGGAAATTAGCGAGAAACAGTCTAAAAAATGTACTTTTAAAGGCAAAACAGAATAAAACTCCAAAACCATTTATAATGTGGTTTTATGACTTTGTAGTTTCCTTGTCCAAGCCAAAAAAACTTGAGTTTTATGACTCCTCATGTGGAGGAGATGTCAGATATAGGTTACTGCTCTAAGCTGCAATTGTGAAACGAGATCTACTGGTATGAGATCTGCCACTTACCTCGTGGGTGGTACCTACAGATGCTGTGGTGGTGCGAATTTTGTCACAGATATCCTTTTGAAATAATTACTCTAAACAGTGAGTGTTTTGCGATGGCATGTATGTAAAATGTATATTTAAAGGTGCACCAGCACCGCCAAACAGTAACTGATCAAAACTGAACAAAAAATGAGGTTGGTAAAACATGAAAATAATTAGGTGTGACAACACTAAGACTGATTTTAGTCTCTTTATATCTGTTTTATTAAAGATTAACCCTTTGAATAATGTCAGTCCAGCACATAGCATATAGTAAGCAGTGCAATAATCCAAGGAATTAATCCAGTGTATGTTGGCTGACCTGGCTGGGAAAGAGTTAAAGTAAAGGCTGGGATTTGGTCTAATTACTTTAGCATAGCTGCAGTAACTCCCATTTACCCAATCCTATTGAATAACTGTTCCAGGTCAAAGCCACCCCCTTTACATAAAATGGCAGACTGGTCAAGTCTGTTCGATGAAGTACAACATTATGTTAAATGTTTTAACTAATTCTGGAAGCTTTACACTAATATACTGGATCCATACTTTTCTCTTTGAAAATTGCTGATTTTTAAAATTTAAAATGTGTTTAAATGTGTAACAGAGACTGTTATGCCTGGACTCGTGATGCATCCTAACTCTAAGGCTTGCAAGTCTGTAACCCAGTGCATCTCCCTATGTGTTGCAGTACACATAAAATTTGACATAATTTTCCCTGAGTGAATGCAATCTTATATACCTAGAGATGTGAGTGTGTGTGTGCGTGTGTTTGTATGTGTGTGTGTGAGTGTGAGTGGATTTTTCATATCAGGTAGGTCACTATCTTGTTTCCTGTGACCAGCTCCCTTGGACCTGGTGAGAGCTCTTGACTTCCCATAATAGTCGCAATTGTCGGTCCAGTCAGCCAGCCGATGCTGTGATTTTGTTGTTCAGTTTAAAAAAGTGAATACTTAAAGTTTGTGGTGGAGGGTGAAACAAAACTCTATTTATCAGTCCCTTTTCTCTCCAAGTGTGTTACAGTTTGGCTTTCTGCATCTTTGTGTATTCTCTCTTAATGCCAACCTTTTAGTCGGTCTTTCTCTGACCAGATAAAGCTAAATGGCAGCTAATAGGTACATGGTATGCTACTGGAAAGTAGCAGGGTCCAATTTCTATTAATAAATCATGCAGGACTGGATTAGCGGTTAGACTCCTGTGGCAATTAATGAAACCTATTGCATTATGTAAAGTTTATGTGTAAGACCCAGTAAGTGTGATATACATCAGTCCTTTCTGTCCAAATCTGTATACATATGGTTAAGATGCGGCCAGGATATAGGACAGGTTTCATTTGTTTGTTAGTAATACCGACAATGTGTGATACTTCTTGGTAAAAAAGCACTTCAACATTTAAATCTCTCGTGCTTTTGTACTTTGTGAAAACAGAGAGTTAAGAATCAGTGGGTAATTTTTTGTCATCAAGAGTCTCTTGAGGAGGAAATCCAAATCCCAACAAAAGAACCTAATCACAAAAGATAAGTTCAATCAATATTAAATGACTTTTGATTGTTGACCCTTGCTCTCCTCTGTTGCGGTATTGACCATTTGTCTTACACTGAATTTTAGGTCAGACACATTATTTTGTCCTGGTGTTCTTGTATACAAAGGGGGAGAGTTGCTGGATTTGATGTGAACACTGCATCACACATATGTTCGGTCACCCTTGGCTCACTCTCAAGCACACATACTTTTAATACCAGCGTCAGAGTCTGTTGTGTAACACATTTGTAACCATGTTGTTGTTTTTGTCCATAGTAATAACAGACCAGAATTTTGTCTTGACGTTTCTCAAAAATATATGACCAGTGGCAGATTCTAGGCATATTCTTCAGTGTTATATACTCCATCATTGCAGAGAGCCTCTTAAAATGAGTCACAGGTAGGATTGCTATTAGATTTGGTTGGACACACCTGAATGAGATGGCTGTCTGCATCGTTACTTAAGCAAAGTGCTTTTTTAAGTGAGTGAGCTGTTTTTTGCCTCTCCTTTGGGACAATGTGGAGGCATTGCAAGGCACAGGTAATACCTAATGCAATTTTGTATAATATTTATGGCTATTAGTCAGCCAACAGTATGGAGATGACACAATATGTAGGAAGAGAAAAATAGTATTGACATACGACTTAAGTCCACCAAATACAGACATGGAATGTCAGTAGTTCGGGATCACTACAACAGCCCCTAAGCCACTATATTGGCCCAATGACAAGTAATACTCGAATGAAAAGTGTTGATAGAGTTTTGACTTCTTCACACTGTCACACCTCTCCATGCACCTTGGCATTGCACTTGGTGAAGTTGTGCTAAAATTCCCTTCTCTGAATCTTTGTGGCATATGGACAGTTTAATTTTTATAAAAAATAAAAACAATACTGATGTTCTCAACATACTGTTGTCAACACCATAGGGAACTTCATAAACTAGACAGCAACACAGTCCACAAATTTGACATAATATTTTATTGTATGTGTTTGTGTTCTTGTTGCACATCAAAGCAGGTTTGTATTCTATGTGTTTGTAACATTTTCATCAGTGTGCAACGTTTCTGAGCTTGTTTTATATTGAATGTCAGAGGCTGAAACCAGAGTATGTTGGGGTTTTTTGGTACAGATAGTAATAATATATGTACTTGTATATAAATTTTCTAGTAAGTCAGAATTTTGAGGTTATTATGATTTTGTGTTTTTAGGTTGGTTGGTGGGCATGTTTTCGGAGACTTTACATCAAGAAATATTGATATTACTTTAACTGCTATGGCACACTTGGTGGGAAGCTACTAACGGTGACTTTATTTCCTTTTGTTTATTTGATGGTTAGAGATAATATGTTTTGGTAAGAAAATAAATAAAATGAAAAATACTTGATAAGGTTTATACTAAAGCTACATATAAAAAGTAATATCTCAATGTGTGTGACAGTGTTTTATAGCTATTTCTGTTGTAGCTGTTGTGTATTGCACATTTCTGGGTCAGAGTCTGTCATGTGACTTGCCATTTTGACATTGACTGCCATGCTAAATCTCTGTTCAGTCCAGTTCTGTTCCTGTGGCTGTTGGTTAGTAGCATGTCAGTATATGACGTTTCACTGGCTTCTGGTCTGTTTCCAGCTGCCAGAGCTTAGCTTATATGACAAAGGGGGGTCAAAACATGCCATGGTATCAGAGTGTCTTAAAGCTAATGTTCAACCATGTCTGTATGACAGTCTGCATGGCTGGAGGCTTTCAGTGTAGCATCTGTGCGATATCAGCACAAGGGAAATGCACCAGGAGAGACAGAACAATGGTAAAATGTGACACTGTTAAAATATATGCACAGCAAGTTTCTTTAATCTCTCTACCCACTTTTATGGTCCCAAAAACTGAATACTTACAGCAGCACATATGATCACAATATCCTGTTTTGCAATATTGTAGGATGTCCTCCCCTTCACTCTCTCCAGTCTGTCTCTATTGTAAACCTTTAAACAGAAAAAGTTTTTAAAAAATAAAAGAGAGACTGCTCCAAAGGAGATCTCCCAAAAAGAGAAAAAAGCTGCATATACAGTATAACAAATAAAAGTAGATGTGATAAAGTCACATTGCACTGAAGATATAATTATCACATGTTGACATATTTGACTAGAAGGCCTTAATCAATGTTTTTTAATGGAAACAAAGCACTAATTTTATGTCCTGTATTATGTACATGCTTAGTTATAACCATAATATAAACACAAGCCTGAAGTTGTAGGTTTGTAAAAGTTCTGGTTTACTCAATTATTTTTTTGTTGTTAGTCACAAGCCTTTGGAATTATATGATCAAAAATCTTTTCTCTCCATTTTTCAGTAACTTGACCTTTTTGAACGAGGGTAAGGAAACATTCAGCAATCAACAATTCATACATGCATTCACTTACTTTACTTGACAAAACAAGATTTCATACTGATGTTTATTTGGTGTCTCTTTGTGGACTTGATTTTCACTTATCAGTATGGCTGTATAGATGTGGCTTTCTGAAATGATCTAATACATCTGAAATAGAATAAGTCAGAATATGACTGTTGTCATGACTCACTCTCAAAATTATTTTTGTATCTTCTTTGTCATGCCAGTAAGTATAACTCATGCACTGGTTCATGTCAGATCAGTTTCTTTGAAATAACTTTTATTCCAGTAAAAGTTTTTGGATTATGTAAAAAACAAATTTAAATACCTTAAATAAATGCCTTGAATTGTGACTTTGCTCTGTTTGTACCTAACAATATTTTTATTCAGTGGAGTGTTTAGTATTTGAATAAATCAGTCACAATTGACAATTAATAGCAGGAGTTAAAATTCAAAATTTGTAAACATTGTGAGAGAACTCAGTTGTTCTGTTAAATTCAAACTAGGGCTTGGTGATAAAATCAGAATGATAATATCGCAAGGATGAGTTATAACCCTAACCATAAAACTCCTTGCATCCATGTACTGACAGACAACATGAACAGCCATTGATAATGAGAAAAGAAAAGCGCTGAACCAATCATGGCAGCCATGTCAGGTTAGGTTGACACACATGGCACACATTGTAGGAATAGTAGCAGGCAGCAGAACACTTGTTAGAGGATTGAGTGTGGAGATATTTTGGCTATATGGAATCAAACAAGAAGCCGGGAAGTGTGTACTGCAAATTGTTGATTTTGTGTTACCTATCTTATTTATTTGGAATTGACCAAAGAATTTAGTTTTCCATTTTGTGTCACACTGTAACATATGAAGCTTTTGACTGGATAAATACCTATTTATTTATTTGAAATACAGCTTTGTAATGTTCTACAATACAGCTGTCATGATCAAATTGTGACAGAAAATACATAATATTCAAACTAAAATTAACCTTATGATATCATAATCACTCATCTTCACAACTCCTTTCACCTTGGCAGAAACAGCTGTTTAATTTATATCGATATACATATATTGATATCAACTCTTTTTTTATATATATTTTTTCATATTGCACAGCCCTAATTCAAACATATACTGCACCCCTCTTTAGTAGAGGTTCATCTACAGAAGCAGAGAGCAACCATTCAGTTGTTGTCAATGACCTAACGAGCTAATGTGCGTCTATTCTGAGTTCATGACTTAAAACCGATGTCATATTTTTTTATGTTATCAATTTATGTTTAATTTGTTTTTTTAAGAGCATTATGTCAAAATACTTGTTCAATTATTAAAATTACGTAACTTAATATCATGACTTCATTTTCTCATTACATTGTTGTTTTAACAGTAACACGTCAGACCAAATTGTATTTGTGAATAGGTCTGGTAACTCAACTCTTTATTCATTTTCCAAGGAGAGTTATAAACTCCAAAATGCCTCTGGAGAAAATTTAATAAACCGAAAACAGTCAGCAACTGCATATGACCCTGAACAAATCCCAGCAAGGAAACATGAGATGTAGTGCAAGACATGCAAGCTTGGGCAGTGTTTGATCAGATTTAAAAGAAAGTGGGGCCTGGTCACAAATGTTCTCACATCACAACCCAGCAGTACACTAAAATATGTCTTTAACAAAAATGTAAGTTAAAAATTGAAAATAGAGTATAAAAGTCTTGAATCATATTTTAACAGCACAGCCTCATTTGTAATTTTGATCTAAGTTTACCTTGCCCATTGAGTTGCACTAGCACAGCCAGTCAGAGCAGCAAAATGTGTGACATGTGACCATTAATCTGGATCGATAACGCTCCTCTGTCAGTCATGACATCATATGTGTCCCATATGAGATGTACAATTGTGATTGGCCCAACACAACCAAGGTCGAGTGGAAATTTGTCTGAGTGGGAAGAGGGCCAGAACCATCTGCCAGAGCGAATAAGCCATGAGCTTGGCAGATTAGTCTGGTTCCCAGTCTGGGGATAGACTGCTGATCAGACTGAATTGCCTTTTTGTTTTCACTTCAGTTTGTATTTTTATGCAATTTGAGCAGCAATTCAGATGTCGGTAGGCTGATAATGGCTAAGAGACCCTAAGATATGTACTTAACTAGATTGTGAATCTGCTGACCCTGGACTGAACAAAATTAAAACTTTGAGTCCTGGGATTTGTGACTACGCTTGGACTTAAACTTTTGACATGGAGCGACTTAAAATCATTCAGTTAATCACCTTCTCACTTCCTAACACTTCAACAGTCAATCAGTTTAATAGAGGCTAATCAAATTGTACAAGCAGGGTGAACAGGTGTATTTGCTGGTACACATTAATCACATTCAATTACACTGTGAAGAGTTTGATGTCAGATGATAAATTAAATGACTTGTAAAACATTCACCTCTAAAATGACAAAATATGGTAGATGTGGCAAATTGATAACATACAGACCACAAATGGTCAGGTAGATTTTGAATATAGTTTTTTAAAAGTAATTATTTTAATGGTGTATGCTAATTGTTAAGGTGTAGTTACACCTGCAAAGGATGAAGCAAAATGAATCCATAGGATTTTGAAAAATAAGTGATTTTGGAATCTAAACATAGCGACTGTAATAATAGGACTAGCTTTAAGCTATGTAACTGGAGATCACATGCTAACACTTTAGCTGACTAGGCTTTAGTCCAAGGACATAATTCCTCTTTTATGGAACAGTTTTTACTCTGGCAGAGGAGGTTAAATACAATGGAATGGTGCACCACAATAAGCCAAAACAGTCACCTTTATTTCAGACTCCTTGGCTTTCTGTTCCCTTGGGTCAGCACTGTCAAGTGGGCCTCCAGCTGGTCAGTGGTGCATATTTAGAGTTTCACCAAAGCTGAAGTTGATGCAAAAGCTTTGCAAAGATGAACAGATTTATAGTATTTCAATACAACTCAAAGCAGTGAGTTTATTCACTGATTTTGATGATTTTAAACTTTGATGTAAAATTTTTGCCATTTAAGAGCTGGTGCAACTGACCATTTGACCATTCAAAATGTTAAGTATTCAACATGACTTGTTTAGGGTAGGGTTGGACAATCAATCACGTTTTAATTTCAATTTTAATCATATTGTCGGATTTTATACTATTATAAACAAGTTTTGTGACAATGCTCTCATTTTGTCAAGTGCTTGAAATCTAGTGCACCCCTTTTCTTGCAGCAGTGCACTTTTGTCTTACAGTGCAAGCTTAAAATCACTCTGAGGCAGGCTGTTGATACTCAAGTTTAGCATGTGCCAAGATGGAAAGAGAGCCCTTGGTCAACAAGAAAGAAAAAAACAATTCAGCTTGTATTAACAGGAAGATATCACATGGCACGCAGGTGTCCATGGCAAGCCAGGTAGACACACTCATACACAGTGAACTTATGTTGGAAGAGCATGCAGGGAGGGTTATTATATGTTGTGTCTGTTGCAAAACTTCGTACAAACAAGTTTACATGACAGCTTGCAGTTAATCTTTTAAAAGTTCAAGAAATCATGTTGAAAAAGTAAGTGTCTTAAATAAACCTGATCTCACTTTTGACCAAGATGATTGTGATTATATTTTTGCCTATAATTGAGCAGCCCTAGTTTGGGACCAGAAAATTAAAAGACTTTATTTGACATTTGTATGTTTTCACTTGGGTCAAGAGGATCTACTTGTGTAGAGACTATAGGTGAGACGTGACTTACTTGTGTTCAGCAAAGAAATGACTTTGTTTTACTTCAAATAGCTCCACATAATGTAATGACATACTTATTATTTCCATAAAGCCAACCTTCCAAGCTGATTTGAACACCTTATCTGTTCTGAGATTCAGTACACACAACTCACTTGTTTGTTTTAAAAATTTCACATCATCTGATTTAGCAAAATAGTTCTGGCAAATTGTAAGACACCTGTTTCCCATGTCCTGCTCATGGAGACATACTATGTCAGCAGCAGATACATTTTGGAACTCAGAGGATATGTCACACATTGTTTCTCTCACCTTGTATAACTGCCTTTAGCAAATCAGCTGCTCATTTAGAGAGAAATTAGAATGCCATAAGTCAGATGTCATTTGTGGTTACAGCAAATGAGAGCAGTTGGACATGCATCCAGACTCCACACCCATAACACTCAGCCCACCTCTTGACTTATAAGCATCTCTTGCTCCAGAAATAGCAACAGTGGTTTTGTAACGTGTCAGATCTCCTTGCTGCACTGCAGCACACCCACATGTTCTTTCTGCTGCTGATAGCCGAGCAGCTGGGAAGCTTTCTAGCATTGATCCAAATGCGGAAGCAGTAGCCGGCTCTGCTAGGATGTATTTGATTTGCAGATAACTGATGCTGTTTGCTATAAGTTTATCTATAAATATATCAATATCAATCAACTGAATTAATAACTGGATCTTGTATCTGCAGTGTAGAGGGCATAAAACATGTAGACACAGCTTTAATAGGACCATATTGTAATGATTACTACTGCACTACTTGCAGGCAAAACAAACAAACAAACAAACAATAATTTCAAAGATATGGCAACTGTGATATTGTGTTTTTTGCATGTGCAAGAATATCAGCTGCAATCTTTGAAGCCCATAGTGGTCACATTTCTTTATCTACTGCTATGGCTTTTTCTTGTGAAGTCATTTGGAATTAAGTGGGTCTGTTTCTTCAGTAGCATATAGCTTTCAGCACAGAGCCAACACAGCTCTGAAGCTGTAAATGGTAGCTTTGTTAGTCCAGTGTTGACTGTGGCACAGCAGAGCGCCATTGTTCTGCCTTTAACACACTGTGGTTTCTATACCAGACCAGAATGATGCATTGTGGATGACAGAGGCACTCTCCTGAGACAGCACTGGGTTTGTGTTAAGACCACAGTATATGTATATGTCTGACTAAAAGCTGTCTTTTAAGGGGCCATTTCACTGAAATACACAATTGGCAGAATAGTCTTCCAGGCACTCTTCTTCTTCCTCCTGTGAAGAATTTGCTGTTGTGAATTTCAGTATTGGCTATAAACAAAAGGAGAATAATGAAACATTCTCTTCTATGGATATTAGAAAAAATGTAAATATATGTGAGTATATTTTACAATAAGTGCATTCTAGAATATATGAATTCAGGTTGTGTTAAACAACAGCAAATTATATTTTTACCTAATGTTGGTATTGGTGACTTCATTGAATAAATTACTGAAATAATATCTTTTTGGTACAGAATTATCTGTTTTGTAAGACACTTTACAAAAAAAAACTTTTGGAGATGCTTGGAGCAGAAAATACAATGAAGACAAAAGTGCCTAGATTTTGCCCTACAAATTGCTTATTCTGTAAATCATAGCAGAGTTATGAATTTGTGGCAAAGAATTCTACATCTTAATTGGTGAAGATGCCTCATGTTTTGGTTTTGCAGTTTAAGTCTGTTGGTACCTTTTTTGTTCATGTACTCCAGCTGTGACTGAAATCTCTTGCTTTACTTTCTATTGTACTGTGTATAACTCCTGCTGTTTTATTTGAACATCAAAATTCTTGGTGTAAAATACCATACTGTGATCCAGAATTTTTCATAATAGAATGAAAAAAGGGTTTCTTTGATATGTACACTGCTTATGCTTAAAATCTGACAATGCAGTGCTTTGCTACAATTTGATTAAAAAAAACTAGCTTTATTGCAATGCATTTAATGATGTAAAATGATTAAGATTCATAAGTATGGAAAATCTCATTATACAGCTCACAGCTAACTAAATTAATGAGCTTGACAAAATGATCTTAACTTAAGGTCCTTGACTAGCCTTTTCAGACCCCTGTACATCATCCAATGGTCTTGCTAGGGAAATCAATTTTGATGGCTGATCGTCTGTTAAAAAAGTGTTGGAGAATCTTCTTTGCCGTATTTTAGATAAAAAAATAACTTTCAAAGTTATGTCCATGTTAATGTTTTGTCTGGTAGTTTGGAGGTGACGGTGTGAAGGGAGTGATTTCCAACATGTACTCTGACATCCACCATCTGTTAGCTGCAGAGCAAACTTACAAAAGTATAGCTCACTGTTGTGGAAGAGCTTATAAGTTCTGATGATGATTAGCCAATGTCTTTTACCTTATGCCACAAAGACCACCCACTGCTGGCTTGGACTTCAGTAGTACTTAGCACCTTTAAAAGGCTGGTGCTGTCCAACCTTGAAACCATGACACAATCTTATTCACCTCCATCACTGGAAAGGTGAAGTTTTTTTGTGCAATGGGGATATATAATTTATATTCATTCTTAGGTCAAATAATTTTGCAGTCATCAAAAAATATACATTGGTTTCAGCACTTATCAGCAGTGACAGAAAAATGACATCTGGGTGGGCACACTAATTTCAACCCCTTTTCAGCTGTGATGCTCTGATGTGTGTTAAATTTGAGTATTGTTTATGTTTTTATGGTTGGGGAATGACATGCAATGACAAGTGTGTTCTTCATATCATGGGAGATGCAACTTTGGTATCTAAAAACAGCAAGGTGAAAGAGTTTCTCCTGTTTCAAGGGAAGTGGAAATAGTGATGTGAATCAACTAATTCCATACACCTTTTGTCAAACAGTGCTAAAACACCTCTCAGTTTGCCTCAAGCTTGAAAGAGTGTGTGCTGTAAAAGAAATTTAATTTTTTTTTTTTAAAAATTAACTGCAACAATATTGTCACTGGCCTCTGAGATGTTTCGGTGCATTTGCAAAGTTAAACAAAGTGGATCATACAAGAAAAAAACAAAGGTAAACATGTTTATTAGCAGCAGGAAAGGAGTTGCCAATTTTTGTTTTGACCTTAAATTAAAAAAAAAATTCATATACACCAATGTTGTAAAAAGGTATTGGGGAATGATCATTTGTCAAATGTGGTTAAAGTGCAGTTTTGATAGATCAACTCAGACAAACATACTGTAGTTCAAAACAAGTCAAATATTTGCAGAAGTTAAATGTGATATTGAGTGATTATTTATTTATTTATTTTTGCTCCAGGGTTTTTTATTTAGTCCAATCCCACTCATTTTCAATTTGAATTTTCTGTGGAAATTTTGCCAAATCTAATGAGATTGTGATGTATTATGGGACGGTCTGTAGTTTTCACATGTATGCACGCATACACTGACGACAACAATACCAACATAGACATAGGCATAATCTATCACCTAAGTCTCTATTATTAATGATTTCTGGTAAGATAACGATGCCTTTTTATTTAAATGTTATAATGTTTTCAGCTGCTCAGGGCTTCACTTTGTTCATCGGAATAATCCAAATAATTCAATAGAGACTGGTTAATGGCAAACATTGCATTCCTCAGTATCACAAATAATTGCATATCTGAGATAAATCAGGTCTCTCATAACCAGAGTGAGCTTATCTCGACTTCATTGAAATTAGCACTCTGATTAGCTAACAGGATCAAGGTGCAAATTCTTGACATTGTGTATGAGACCTGCTTGCTTATGTTAATAAAGTCAAAGTCAATATTTATATTACTGTTATTCAATAGGATTACTCATGGATTTTGGAAACATAAAATATCTATTACACTTTTAAAAAAACTTTTTTTATAGTGAATTCTTTTATCTTTCAATAAGTATATATATACATATATATATCCTATAAAACAGCATCATGGGCTTTGTTGTGTGCTTTAATGCAGTTGTGTATAACACCCCTGAGTATTTCCTAACTTCTTCGGGATTGAACATGCTTCCTTTGTTATCATTCTTTGTGTATCAAGTTTAAATAAAAGTTTACAGCTTTTATTTGCCTTTAGCTTTCTTGTCTTTTTGTCTTCTTATTTGTACACTAATCAAATTATGTTATACAGCAGAGTGTGTGAGTCATCAAAGCTAACTCCAACTCAGTGGCAGGACATAATCCTTGGTCCCTGTGCCTACCAAGGAATCCCTGGTTTCCTGGAGTGATGGTTCTGAGTTGTCAACTTCAAGAACCATCAGACTTATTTCTCACTATGTGATGTTAGTGAGCTATATGTGCTTTGTGGGTCGGCAAGCTGATGTGAGATACATTCCTGTTGATGAAAAAACTAAGCCCTAGCTTCTGCTAGGAGTCACTGCTATGTTGGATATACATCTGCATTTTTTGTTGCTTAAGTTTGACCATTTTATGTTGCTACTTCTCCAATGTTCTCATCTTGAAGAGTGGGAAGTCTCTCTCCAGTGAAGGCTACATTGAAAGGCACCTGAGCCAAAATGATTTCAGTGTTGTGTGGATGAAAAAGAGGTAGAGAACTGACATTTCAATGTGATTTTAATAGGGGTTGTTTGGCCTACTTGGCAGTTTTCATCACAACATCACAGCCCCCAAGACCACACATACATACTCCCATTGCCCTAAATCCCTTTTTAATTTGAAGAAGTTCACAAGATTGGAGGAAGGTTTGATATTTGATTTCTTTGAAAAACAGGCCTGTGGATGCAAAGCAGATGAGAGATTTTGTCTGGCTTAGCTGAACTGATGCCAAGAAGCCTTTGCATTAAGCATAAAAGTTAAGGAAGATTTTTGATTAGCAGTGTTTGCTGATATGCCTGCAGACTTACAAATGTGATATAGTGGCTCTAAGACAGTCTGAAATATGAGAACATGGTATAAGAATACTTTTGGAAACTAAAAAATGTGTAGACCAAAAAATTATAACATGTAGTACCACCGTCAGGTCCAAATTTCTCCTTCATGAGTAGACAGTCCATCAGTGTTTTATACTTATCATATAAACAGTACTGAGATGTGTTGAAGTATTTGCCATGACCAAAAAGAGAATGTATAAGTGAAAACAACTTTGATGGCATTGAAATGGTTTGATGTAATTAAAATGAAGAGAAAATCACATTATAAAAGCATGTATAATTTGCATGTGTCATCTTGTAACTAAATTCATCATAAAAAGTGATGCCTCAGGATCTGATACAGTACAGCAGGCGACAAAGAATAATCCATCAGGTTGTACAGTTCGTGGTGACCAGGCCTAATCACACATAAATGGCAGCAGGCTACCATATAAGTTACATACATCTGAAGCAATTTGTAGTTCCCTGTCTACCCAAGGAGCCTCTAACCCGCAGGAATCCAACCAACAACCCCCCAGTCAGTGGGTGACCTGCTCTTCTTCCTGAGCAAAACTCTCACAGCCCAGGTTGAGAAAAAATACAATCCAATAGCTTCATCAGCCATATTAAGAGGGGATGTGTGAGAAAACTCACTGCAGAGGCAGAAGAACAATAGGAGTCAAGCAGCAGGCTGACTTAAGCTTAATAATCATAGTAGATCAGTCTTAATTGTCTACAGTGAGATGGAGTTAGCTTAAAGTTGTATATGAATTGGCTGGAAGCTGTCAAGTGTCAGAATTTTGTTATAGCAAAAATACCTTGCCATCAGAATCATTATAATGATATTTTTATGGCATTTCACCCACCCCTACTTTGTTCATGGATAAGGGATCTTGTAACTAATAGCAGATTTTTGAAATAAATTTTTACAGTGGATAATCCTGTCGCCCCTCTAAGATGAGTCCTAGTGTCTAGTTACTCACAACTCATATTAAAGTTTAAGTCTTAGCCATAAAATTATGCACACACATGCAGCGTAGACAGTCCTCTCTTACCGTAAGTTCTTCTCTTGAACCACGTTCAGGGCAAGATGTATTCATTTCACACAAAGTGTCATAATCTAATACCATTATTACACCTAATAGCATGTATAAGCATTTTTTAAACATAGGCAAAACCACTAAAACAGGTAATTGACTGTTAAACTTTTTGGCTCTTGAAAACAACAAAAATAAAACAGAAATACATACTGCCTTTTTTCTGGCTCATGACAAGGATGTAGCAATTAGGTTTTAAAATCTTTTGCTTTAGTCTTAAACTGATTGTTGTCTGTTTGATGTTCAGGCACAGCTTGAACCGAGACCAATTGAGTTTGTAGCTGAGATAAACAGTTGCAGAAATTATGAAGGCTCCAAGCCTACTTTTTCTCCATGATGGCTGTTGTTCTGCCAAAAAATTGTATGTTTACCCAGATGTTGCTGTGAAGTTTCCATCACTGCTGATTAGATTTGAGGCTGATAAATGCCTGTGACTTGACCTTGGAATAAATCCCAATTGTACCCTTTTCCACAGAAAAGTCAGCTGTAAGTGGGTGCTAGTTGGTTCTCTGCTCTGTGTTAAAGGGGTATAACCCATTAACATTTAACAGATTACCATGAAATTTGCTTTGCACATTGAGGTTTTGATGGAGGTGAATCTCAAGTTTTGTTTGCCCTTTTACCTTTTCTGTAGTGCCACTTTTGGGAAAACCAAATGATCTAAAAGCCTCACACAGAGCCTCAGCACAAATGGCTGTCTAAATTTTTAGTTCCTCAATGATGGCTGCCAAATGGAGCAAACGTGCCTTTGTGCCTCGTATGATGCTGCACGGTGACAGCTTGCACTGTCTACTCAGGTGCTACCTCATCCTTCAACTTCTCTTATTTTTTACCCTGTGGATTTCCCTCATCTGACAGGCCTATGACTGAGTCTACTTCATCAAGTCTCATTCTAGTTCTGCCTGTCTCTCCTTGTAAGCTTTCTTCTCTAACATAAAGTCTAACAAGGTGAAAAATGGGTCACTGAATGTTCATGTCCACTACAGTGTTCTTACTAAATGAATGTCTTTGACAGCCCATTTCAACCATTTATAAGATGTCTACAAGGGATTATTAAATAATGATTTGTAAAGGCCAGCAGTGGAGCCATCCTGCGGATTAGTTATAACCAAAAGCCATGGAATGTCCTAATGGGTTGTAGCATAGTGCTTTGAAAAATACACTTACATAAATGTCCGTCATGGTGAACTAAAAAAAAGTCTTTTTATCAGCCATATTAGCTTAGCAAAGAGCAGTTTTATTTCTGCCTTAAAATATGGAATAAAAAAGAACTGAACTTTGTAAAGACACCGTTAGAGTAGACACCTAAATGGCCAGGAACACTGTGGTGCTGCTTTTCCCTGCAGTTCTCATTTCCATTTCACTGTGGATTTTTTTTGCAATTAGAGGCATCTTGCTGTTGCTCAGCAACATGTTTAGTGCTGTCAGTCAGTTGTGTGTTGCAAGCTACATAATATTGTGTTATTGTTATGCTACTCATTTTTAAGTAGCTGCATTCAAGCAATCAAAAGACACTGACATTCAGCAGATGCAGAGCAGTGCTAGCATTTATTTGGAATGGTGTTTGTGCCCACCTGACAACTCTAAGACCAATATTTCATCTCCTTTAAACACTGGTTCTGCCTGTAAGACCAGAGAAAAAAGTCTCTGCCAGTGTATGCTAAACTGCATCTATCAGTCCACTTTGAAGGCTGTCATTTGGTTGGCATACAGTGTGCAGTGGGTTTCTCATATCCCTTTTTTCAATAGGGGGGTAATTAGAGGTTTTTTTTGTGTGGTTTGTAGACCTATGCCTCAGTGTTGTTCTTTAATGATCCTACTTTCACAACAGTCACAGGGTACTGAAAACCTTAAATATTATAATAAATTCTTGCACTTGCATGTTGTGAAGTTGCATGAGATCCTGTGATTTGTCTGTCATTGCCTAAGCCACCATCAGCGCTGCTGAAAATCAGTCTGACTGACTTAGGCAGAAATTTTCTCAGAGGAGACAATGAATTAAAGTTTTAATAATGTATTTTATGTTTAGTAATGTTTGCAGACATCCTCAGTTTTTGACTGCTGTTATTCCAGAGGTTAGTGAGAGGTGATAAAATAAAACACACTGTTGCAACTTTTAATAAAAAAAAAAGTAAACAACTGAACAAAATAGGTTACAAAGATACAATCACTTTTAGACATGTAAAAAGCGGAAATTGTATATATTGTGAGTTTAAATTTAAGCACCTGCTGAAATACTTTCTGGATGACGGGTATTAATTAGAAGCCCTATTAGCAACTAATACTTAAGCAGTTTTGAGCTGTGTGCAGTGAAAACATTACTTTGTGCCAGAGGACATGTCAGACAGTCCCTGAACTAGGAGATGCCAGACTGTGTTCTGACAGTTTCCAGCACAAATAACACTCCTTGGCCTCTCCAAGCATCCTGTGGTCGCTCTTAGGATGGAATGAATGAATGAATGATAACTTTGTTTTTATATCTGGATGCTTAGACAGCAAATCCCTTATAGGATTATACAGACACATCTACAGGGAACATTTTTCAGTGCCATCACACTGGCACAAAAATTATAAATAGAATAAACATAGCATGTAAATAACAATAACACTCAATAATAAAAAAAAATACAAATATTAATACAGGACAAAATAAATACAAAAGTCATTTAAAATACTGATGCATCCTCTTTAGATGGATTAGAATGCAAACTACCACTGCTTGAGATTCTTTTTAGAGTCTTGTAGGTACACTGTGTACTATTGACTGTCTGATAAATATAATATTACGTATAAGCATATTACACATTCTTTTGGATCTTATAACCATAGGTATCATTAGATGAGAGGATTAATAGGAGATGTGCAGGTCTTGGTTTATACTTTATGACAGGGTCATTATAGCATCTCTGCATCGTGCTGTGTCACTCCTAATGAGTCATGCTCACTATGCACACCCACAGAATCAGGTTCCTCTCTATGTCCGCCTGATTGATTTTTCTCAAAGAAAATAGTAGTCCATGATTTGGTTTTCAGTTTCCTGGGTGACAATGCTGAGTCTCATGTAAAACCATAGGAGCAAGTGAAGCAGTGGAAAAGTGACAGCCCCCCCGTGCTGGTAGTTCACTCCCACTGGAGCCGACTTTACTAACATACAACACCAACTACATTTACTATAAAATATGTGCATTGTAACACATTTCGGATTCTGAGGATCATAACCTGAATGTGTCTGGCTGCATTTAGCCAAGGTCAGTGTGTTTGAAGAATGGCAGACCTCTTAAGATATTGTGATGGCTATTGTAATTTCTCTGTCCTGGATTTAACTTCAAAATGCATTTGAATCTGACCTTAAGCATTTGAGCTGAAGCCCTCAACAAAGTCAACAGTCTTGTGGGAGAAATGTTTTTTTCCTCTGCCTATTTTTACCAACTGGGTTGGAACTAAACCCTTAAGTAACAAGGCAGTTGTTGTACCCGACTTGAATTTGGGTCATATCACCCTTCAGATAGACAGTTTTACTCAGGAACTGATACTTAAAACTCTCTTTTACCTGTCCCTCTTTGACTTACCCTCTTTTTCTCAAATCCGTAGGAAGGAAAAGATTCAAGCTTTGAGAAGTGGGGCATTGTATTAAGACAACCCCTGTGGGGCAGCCCTCAGTTGTGGTTGGCTTTATGGATTACAGTTAATTTATATCCTAAGCTTTTTTTTCTCTGACACATCTGATGGGGTTGCCCGTGCAGCAGAGGCCTCTCATGAAAGAGCTTATGAGATTACAGTATGTTGAATGGTGAATGCAAAATTGAAAGAGAGATGTCTCTCTCCTCAAAACAAGGAGAGTGACTCAGAAATAGAGGCTGAGAGAAAACATGGAAGTGACTAAAATAGGTCTTAGTCGCTGTGGGGCTGTTAGGAAGACAGTAATGTTTCATCACTGGAGGGATCTGATGGGGCAAAGCACTAATGTTCAAAGACTTGAGAATTGGATAATTCAATAAGAAGCAAAACACAAAAAATCCCCACTGGCTGTTACACAGTTTGGAGTGTTTGGTCAGCACTTAAACATGATAACAAACTATCATCTTCCAGCAAGTTAACATGCTTGCTTTTACTGGGAGTAACCGGTGCTGTGAAACGGCTCCTCAGCTAACCAAAATACCAATGTGGAAGTAGATATATGGTGAATTCATAACTTGAATCTCATTGTAGTCACATATAACATGGTTTGAAACTTCTCACTCTCTCTTCATTTTCTCACCGATTCAAGTAGCTGTGATATTCTGCACACTGACAGCTGTCTTTCCTTTGGTGGAGCACAAATTAAACAGAGCTTTTTAAACAGCTATGAGTGGTAGGCAGTCATTTTTTTGCATAAAAAGAGACAAAGTAAGTCATGATGCTTCATAGTGTTCAGTATTAGGCTGCACAATAATTGCCAAAATTATAATTGTGATTACTTTGTGAACTACTGAGATTACAATTTAGAGACAAAATATTATAACTGCAATTTCACATTTCTGTAAAAACCACTGCTTTCACCTCCATGTTGTGTTGTAAAAGTCTAACCACCTAAACAAGACGGGCCATTACTCAGTGAAACTCCAAGAAGCAAACTTTAATGAAATTATACCAAATCTTTTTACTCAAAAATCAAAGCATCAGAGCACTGCTTTTACTTGCAACGACATGCTGTACAGAGTTGCTGGTAGGGATGTTGATGATAATGAGTTGATGCTGGACAAGGAGATGGATTAAGTGAGATAACCTTTGGCCTAGAACATCGAGGCTTTCATGCATTCATCGCACCGCAGTTTGTGATGTTCTTCCCGTGACTGAGCAATATTATTGGGTTTCTTAGGAGCGCAAATGCAAGTCTAATTCACACATTGCAGTTAATTTATTTGTGCTCGAAATCATAAGCTCTAGAAATACGCTAAAATAACAGATGAAGGAGGAACTTGCCCTTTGCTTCATGCTTCAGACATTTGATTTTCTTTTTTTCCTTCTTCTCTCTGTACTTTTCAACTCTTCTGTTGCATGGTGCGCGCACAGCAGCAAGACCCTAAAAGTAAAGCAAAAATATCCTGATCCTCTTCTGGTGGCTGGCTGTTAGTTTAGGAAGTGATTGATTTGATATCCAGCAGAGTTTTCTGCAAGCAGAGCATCCATTTTAAACATCACTTGTCACAGTCGGTCATAATATCTATTTAATTGTAAAAGCCAAAATGATGTTGCAATTAATGTCTGATAAGCCCTAGTTCAATTTCATTTAAACAACATAGAAGGAAATCTAAACATGCTATATGACTTCATAGGCAATGACTGGCATCAGAAAAATGAGCTAGCTACTTCCTGAACACACAGAATGCCTGGAAGAGTGCTTTTATTTTATCCCATCCTTGCCAAATTTGTGGGCCCCCTCACTGTTCAAGATGATGTTTGCTTAAAGAAAGGATGTATGTAGACAACAACAATGATAATGATGATGATGGCACGTCTACAATGTATTGTACTGTACAATGTGAACTGATGAAAATTAATCATTTACCTAATTTCTAATAGTACAAGGGAGTGAATGTCCTTTCAGTAAATGTTGTCAGAAAAGGCTGTGGATTTTCTTTTTGTTCGCAGGGACTCAACAAGGACTTGCATAAGAAAAACATTTTGTACATTTTCTGATGGTTCTTTATGTCTGTATTGACTGGAAGAAGAAACCTTTGCAAAACACACAATATTGGCATCCTGTTTTTGTGGGATTTCTTATAATTATATTGACTCTTTTCATGGAGTCAATGTAGTGACTATCAGAGAAATTGCAACTTGCGATGCTTTAAGACTGACCTAATTAGTCATTATTGGTGCTAATATGATGTCTAAAATTTGATTTTAGAACTAATCACAATATTAAAATGCATTAAGGTTCTTGACAGTTTATGGTACTTTTTTTTATCTCCTTATGCATACACTTTCTGACCTACACCAAAATTGAACAGATACCGGAACATACACACACACACACACACACACACACAAACAAATATATATTAATAAATCACAACCACACAATGAAAGTCAGTGGTCTCTATTCTACCTCTGCTGCCAACCTCATTCTGTTGAGTTACTGGATTTTGAGTGGTTACCATGTCCCACCATTGAACCTCTGCAGTGAATAGCATCAGCCCGAAGCACATCTGCTCTGAAGGCTAATCCACAAAAGGCTGGTGCCTTGCATAAAGCTCTCACTGGGCAACCACTTTAGCTGGCACAAACAAGCTGTATAACAATAGTGCTGCTGAAGCTAGCCTTGGCGAGGCTACGTGATGAGCTAAATTGAGCCGACTAGTGTTACAGTGCAGCTATGTCTATGGCAGAGTCGTCTGCTTCAATACAGAAGTCTCCCCCTGGCTCTTTTCCTTTTGTCTAATCCTCCCCTCTTTCTTATGTAAAACTCCCCTTGTCGGGCTCCCTCTTTCTTCTCAGTTTCACTTTGCTTTCTCTGTCTCATCACCATGTCTCATATTCTAGCATGTAGCCTGCATTCCTCTGCTCTGTGCACCACATGCCTGACCAATTCACCTTAATATTCTTTCTTTGTCCTTTTTGTTTTTGCAAGGTAAAACACATTTTTAGAAAGCTCTGCAGTCTCTCATAAAGCATGTTGACTGACAGTACAATGATCTTTAAAGGTTGAAAGTATCACGGAAAACTGAATATTGAGCCAGTTCATATTATTATGCAGATTGTTAGTGTAATGTTGGTGTGTGTACAGTCCAAAGTTGACAGCACCGTTATTGCATTTTAGTACAAACAAGCAATTTCTGTGTTACTTGCTGTGTTTTGAGGGGCGGAGTAAACCTGGGCAATGTTTGGCATCAATTTTAAATTTGGTGAACTCACAAATTTATGCATTTCATCGTCAGAAATGGTCTTGACAGACCTTGATATTTAAAAATGGAAGAAGTTGTCATGTAAGCTGTGTAATAATCCTGTGTTATGCTTTGTTGGAGTATAAACAACACAAAGAACCCTGGGATCTGTAAACAGTTATGAGGTAGTAAAAGTGTATTAGTATGTATTTTTTTTAAAAAAAGCTAAAACTTTTTGTGAAGTTTACGACAGAGCTAGCTGCCAGCGAACGTGGTGTGCTTTTCTGACGAGCGTTGTCTTACAGTGTTTGATGTGGTAGTGACACCACTGTTGAGAGTTAAATACAGGAAAACATGAAATGCTTAACATTTTTAAAATAATGCAAAACACAGAAGTATTATCAAGAAGCTGAGTGCAAGCTGAAAAGATCACCTGAAAAGTATAATGTAAAGTTTGAGTGAGGTTTACTTGTCTTGCTGAAAGTACTGTGAGCACCAGCAATGACACAGAGTAAAAGGGAATGTGTTATAGTATCTACATTTTCAGTCCGTTCCTCCCACTCAAGTGTTTTCTAAAGCACTGCCTTCAGCCACAGTGTTGATTTGAAGTGAATGAGTGGCTGTAATACACAGCCTGCTCCTGGCAGTGCTGATAAAGTAAAAATGTCTTGAAGGTTGCTTTGATAAAGCTATGAGTCCAGCCTAGAGAACTGCCCTCTACTCTCACTGTGAAGGAATTCAGAAAATGTTTGCACAACCTCCCCGGTGTTGCAACACTGCTAGGCAAGGATAGACATAAAATTTGTCTAAGTCTGTATTTGGCTGGGACAGGGGGAGCACTGTGTGAACCTGTCCAGAAATAATAAAAGCATTTATGGTAGAATATACATGGTATAATCATTCCATCATCTAAGCAACAAACTTAGACACTTTTTTAGAACTTTTGAGACCGATATGGATAAAAAAAATAAAAATCTGGCAATGACATAAAGTCGTATAGTAATTTTATTAGAAAAAAAAGCAAACTCAATTTAGATCCTTGAGATATTTGTTTAACATAAATGACAGAGATAAATACTGAGTGGAGCATTTTACAAATAAAAATAAATGTGTTGTTGCTCTCTGGTGGATTAACTACGAACTACGTTTGTAATGGAAACCCTCTTTTTAGATGACCTCAAACCTGGACAGACAGTTAGTTACACCAGTATGATATCTTGGCAAATAAATTTGCTCAGGCAAATTATTCGGGGAATATTTTTGTTTGTTTTTCCAACTTAAATTTTTTATTTAGTGTTAGCAAGATAATTAACACCAATATTGACATAAGAACAAAAAGTTACATACAAATCAAACTAAAAATGCAAAGGAGTTGTCTGGAAAAATGTTAATATTCATACCATTACACTATAATTAGGCATTTATGTTGTTATAGTCATGTTCCACATTAAATGCTCCACTTTTTCTGTTCTTATTCAATGCATCCTTCCTGACTTTAAAAAAGTACGTCTTTTTTTTCATAATAAAATATCTTGGACATTTTGCAGGTACTGATCCTGTTTTGGGGTATGATATGAAGCTGGTAGAGCAGCTTCATAGCAGGTAGAGATCTTCTCTCATTACAATATTCTGAACATTCCTTAGTATTTGGGATTTCATATCCCAAACAACTGCATTAATATATTTTCCAATATAGACTTATCTTTGTCTTGTGTGTAAACGGTCAGCCTCCACACTCCCAAACATCTTCCAGCAGTGTTGTGTTGTGTCTAGAAAAATAGGGCTGTGCTGGTTTCTAAATACACAACCATGAAACTTGATTTAAACTGTTTTGAGACTTAATTCCATATTATGCATGTACACTACAAAAGCTAAACAAACAAATCTTAGGAAGTCATTATGTCTTTCGGTGGCATAATTTACTTCAAGAAGGATAGAAAAAGACATCTTTCCATTTTGTCCTTTATTAGTTTTTCTAGGTTCTCATCCAGTAAACTTCAACATCATGTCTTGTATCTAGTAACTGACTCACAATTTCTGAAAAAAGGCAAGCTAGCCTGGTAACAAGTAGAAATATAACATATCACTGGGTGACTTTTACACAAGGACATTTAGAAATTAAAATGGGATAGGAAGACTTTGTTAAGGTGGAGATGTTTGGCAGTGTGTTTGGAATATGTTCAAGAGGGTGGACACTTTGCCCTCATGCCTGTGCACTAAAAAATGTTTCCCAAATAGGTTAGATATACAAATAACACAGAACCTCTGGTTTATGTAGGACAGCATAAAATTAACTGTCATAGACTGTCTGTAGGTAATGTACAGTAGCACACAAAGCTCTCTTCAGTTCCCACAAGAAGAGTTGTTGCATCTAGAGACAGTTCTTGAGGGAAGTGTAGCCGTCATCAAGGTTGTGCTCTGATAAGCACACGACAGACATTAAAAATAGTCCACAAGGTTTAAATTTAGGTTAAAATTTGCTGTATGCTTAGGATGCTCTTGTTGTAGTCAGAGCTCCTTCTGCCATCTTGTGGGTGAAATGGTGCAGTTGCAATGTGGGGCAGACAGCGGGTTCCTTTGAAAAGCTTCAGTCATATGATATTATCCATGATCAGTGAGAGCATCGGATGCAATGCACAGGAAGAATTGTGCATGTTTGCATATACCTCATCTGATGAAAACAACTTGAGATGTATGTGTAATGTGTGACGGGGAGATGAAGAGAAGCAACCTAAAGGAGAATGAAAGCAAATAAAACAGGAGGGGAGGGAAAAGAGAGCGACACAGAGAGGAGGCGAAGCTGTTTGGTAAAAACAGGAGAAGGAGGAAGACAGACTGATGAGAGGAGTAGCAGATGGGGTGCGGGAGACCACCATGAGATCCAGAGTGTGAAGGCAAAGGAGTGATAACTTTTAGCAGAAGGGATGCTGCTTACACTGCTTTTCTACCTTCGTGTCAAAGGTAGGGATCTGGGGTCAGCGTGGAGGATTCTGTTTATGGGACTCACACAATGTCAGGCCATCTGAGGTCTCTGCAGAGATAGTCACTCACGAGCCTTTATTAGAAAGCTTGCATGAACTGAGCTGAAGTGAACTGGTTTGCCTTTTTGCCAGCGATAACCTCAGTAACAGAAAGAGATTACATTAATGAAATGTGTTTCCTCTTCTTAATAGTATTCTTGCAGAATACACAAAAATTGTCTTCATGTTGCATACATCCTATGGTTTTAATCCAAACAGAGCATGAACTAAATCCATTTTCAAGTCGGGTCATTAAGACTACTCAGTCACTGTAGAATAGACTGTATCTTTTGTCCTCACATCAGCAGCTGTATCTAAATTGAATATCCTCCGTTTCTTTCTTGCTGTGAGCATGAGAGGCTCTCCTCTGTCAGCTGCATACTGTCAGCCCTGACAACTTGTGTCTCTTGGTTCTTTTCAGTACCATGGGAGCTGCTGATCGGGATCTGTGTAACCTATTTAAAACCTACTGTCTGTCATCTGTCTCCCTGGGGAAGTGACTAATAACAATGTTAGAGTGTTTTTATTTTGTTAGCCATTTCCTGCAGTCTGAGGCAGCTCTTTGCTTTTGTAGGACATGCTCTATAGTCTACATGCTGGTTATTACAGTAGTCATGCAGATGAATTATTTAAATTTTTAACTGTTGATATTAGGGATGCACGATATTATCGGCACAATATCGGTATCGGCTGATAAAAGCTTAAAAACACTGCCGATAGGCACAGCCAATAAGGTGACGTAGTAATTGGGCGCGCGCGGTGACATCCATAGTGCGCCAAGAGCGCAACATGTCAACATGTCGGTC